>JACVVK020000049.1:1117500-1160000 GCA_018292915.2 Batillaria attramentaria | reverse complement strand
TTGTTTATTGGGTTTGTTTGTTTGTTTGTTGTTTATTTGTTTGTTGGTTGGTTGGTTCGTTCGTTCGTTCTTTTTTGGGGCTGGTGGTGTTTATTTATTTAGGTTTCATTTCCTGTATGCGTACGATTATACTAGCAACCGCTACTTTGCAAACTGACGAAATTCAGTCTTCGGTGAAATCTTTTGCATTTGAGCAATAAAGTTTCATCCTCGTCGTCGTCGTCGTCGTCGTCGTCGTCGTCATCATCATCATCATCGTCGTCGTCGTCAGTATCATCATTCGAAACTTTTACCGTATAACAATAAATTTTCATCATCCTCTCTCTCTCTCTCTCTCTCTCTCTCTCTCTCTCTCTCGGGGAGCCGGGGTGGCCGAATGGTAGAGCGTTGGACTCTCAATGCTCGGGTCGTGAGTTCGAATCCCACCGGCTGGGGCCAAATATTTGTGCTGGCCGTTTTTCTTGTTGCCCCGTCTTTGATATCACCCTTATGTGGTGGAAAAGGACGTTAAACTCCCAAACACCCACCCACCCCACCCACCCACCCACCCTCTCTCTCTCTCTCTCAGTGTTGCTGTAGAGGTTACCGTGGAGCGCATGCACAACGTCAGATAGAGATTCTTGGTGTCTGCGGATTGCCGGCGAGTCAAGTCTTCGATACAGAATTGGCACGGCCGTCTGACAGACGAGGAATGTAGAGTAAAACACGCGCAACATGTACCGCTCACTTACTCACCAGTGTCGGAGTGTGTAGCGGCGTAAAAGTGTCACAGAAACGTTAATTTGACACGGTGTCACGTCTCAGGGATGAAGAACTCATTTTTGCCTTCCTAGAACCGTTTGTAATGGCGGGTATCTCCAGCGGCAAACAATGAAACCAACAACAACAACAAAAAATTGCAAAAGCTATAAGAAAGAATTCTGGGTTTCCTTTGTAGTTACTGCAGTCGAAAAACGAAAGCCTTCTAATTGGTTCTTATATCAATTCTGACGTCGGACGTTTTCATTCCATTCCCGGCTGGGGCCACATATTTGGCCTTTATCCTCATTGTCCCGTCTTTGATATCACCCTTATGTGGTGGAAACGGACGTTAAATCCCTAACACCCACCCACGGCCACTGCACTTTTTAAGCTTACAGCAGCTGACCGAATGCACGGTTTTTAACTCTCTCTAGACTAAGGTCCCCATTTTGTGGCCCTCACGTTAACACTAAATGCTTGGCTGCAGATGTCCGATTTTGGGGATTGCCAGCTTTCTATTTCTAGTCTCAGTCAATGAAAGTGTGGAACTAAATACAACGCTAGCAAAACGGGTTTCTACCAGTCAAAGGGAAGCAAGCATCCATTAGTATACTACTGGGAAAAAACTCTCATAATCAGCAGAGAGAAAAGTTTGTTTGTGTCACCATACAAACAAACTTGTCCAAGCTCACGATAACAAAAGCATGATGCCATTATCATAGATGGAAACTCACTTCTTCCGTGTACCGTAGTTGAGAAAATGTAAGCCAGAATGTGTACAGTTTGGTCGTACCACCGGTCAAGGTACCAACCGTTCTAAAGCAACACAAGTACATTCCTGTCATCAGAGACCCAGTTTGCGGACACGGGAAAACAAAGATGAAAGAGTTTTAAGAAACTCGCTGAGCCATTAGTTACAGCATAATTATATAAATATGTTCCAGCATTTTTGGGGACACTTTTGAGGTGACTCATCCTAAAGTAGGCGTTTGAAGTTTCACTTTTGAGGTGACTCATCCTAAAGTAGGTGTCTGAAGTCTCAAAGTGAACATGAGTATGAAAATCCCCTCACACCATCTGCAATAACTATCAAACCTTCTCTTCTTTTCTTTTTTGCAAATACTGCTAAGTTCTCATTCATTCCTACAGTATTGTGCATGGAGGCGTTGACAGGTCAGAACGTTACTGTGACCACGCAAGGGTTTACTGTCCAAATTTGTGAGTACAAGGACAAACATTTGTATCTCAGTTTGGTTCACCTAAAGGCCTACGTCTACCAGGACAAGAGCGAATCTCAACCGTGTGTCAAAGTAAAGAAGATTCATGCCTCCGATTCATGTCATGTGTTCGTTCTTCAGTGACCAGAGTAATAAGATCCCACAAGTAGTTCCGTCAGACAGTGTTTTACCACGGCGAGGTCTGACTGACAAGGTAATCGTCCCTTCAGCATTGCCGCTAGGGGGCGGGCAAAGCGGGAAAGGGCTCTCCTTTTAATTGGCGGCGAGGTAAATACAGCAACAGCCGGGAGGCACCTACGACAGCCCTGAGCCGATTGTCCGTATTCTCGCCCTTTGTGATTCACTCCCTTGGTCAGTAAACACAGTCGCCATCAGGCGGAGCCGGGGCGAGGCGTCAGACACGTGTCGCCTTTCGATTGGCTGATAGGATTAACCCTTCACTCAGGATGTTGCATCGTGGGATGCGGGGTTTAACATCCTCTGACAGAGGCGTGACATGGAGGACAAAGACCTAACTCTGGAGCACTCCGTGATATTGGCTGCAAGAACGATGTCTAGTCCATGTTCAAGTGGAAGCGATTTACCCTCCATAGAACTATGTAGCAAAAGAACGGTGTATATACCCTGAGACGTGAGATGATCGATAATGTGTCTGTTCAGACAGATCTGGTCTGAGACAGAGCCTGAAGGCACTGTACTACTCTAAATCCACAGCCAGTAAGGTTCATATTGGCTTGTAAGTATATTGGTTTTTGTCTTAACATACTGGCTCTCTGTCCTATCTACCAGGGTGAGGGAACCATGTCACGCTTCTGTCAGAGGAAGTTCAACCCCGCGTATCCTGAGTGGAGGGTTAATCCTATCAGCCAGTCGGAAGGCCACACTCGTCTGACGCCTCGCCGGAAAATTCAAAACACGTTTCTGATATGTATGAATTTGTCAAGCAGGCGTTTCTGAATAAGTGTATACTTTGTGAACATCCCTCTGTCTACACAAACCAAGGACTATTTATGGTTAGAGTATATCTATGAACAAACTGGACACATCTCTTAGGCGAAACCCATAGCTCAAAATGCGTCTGCACATTTTAAAGTTTTGAAACAATGCTTCGGCAAAAGCAGATCAGGCCCAGCCTCATCCATATCCCAGGAAGAACCCGTGCGAGGCTCATTCCAACTGCCCGGTCCTTCACGTCTGGTCGAGATACTTTACGGCAGACTTTTATAGGCAATTATACGGTTTCTGGGCTCCTTAGCTCCTTAGCCTGTCCATGCTGACTCTTCGGTCAGTTTGGGCGTATGGTCAGCAAGTCTTTATTATTGGTTGCTTGGTTAGCTGGACTTTACCTTCCCCACCACATGATCTAAAGTGATTGGAGACAGACGCATAAGAGGCAGGTTATGGGAGGAAGGGGCAGTTAACCTAACTAAACAGTCCTGCTGAACACTATTCAATACAGACAGACTGACAGGTCGACCGCATTTGGTGGGCTGGGGCCAAATATTTGTGCTGGCCTTTTTCTCGTTGGCCCCGTCTTTGATATCACCCATACGTGGTGGAAAAGGACGTCAAACTCCCAAACCACCACCACCATCACCAGCACAGCATTTGGTGTATCCGTGCCTGTGAAGGACAAGTAACGCGAAAAGCCCGGATCACACTGAGCTGTTTTGGTGATGTCTAGCTTCACACCACTAAGACACAAACACAATTACATGCACAGACAGGCTTGCGCTCGGCTGATTCAAACCGAAGCGCAGTAGCCGGTGACAGAGTCGTACCGACACTCCACCTTGTAGTTCACTGAGTTCCAGCAGTCGACAACAACGGAAACTCGGCAGTCGCCGTTTACGGACAGCTGACTGACTTGTCCTCGATTGCGCGGCCGTCAAACTTCAATGTGTTGCATCCGGAGCTCTATTAATCTCGAATCTAGACTGTTTCGACTGCACAGGCTCAGTCACACGCGCAACTCTTCCAAACCATAAGTCTCTTCTCTTTTTCTTTTTTAAACTGATTTATCCCTTTCGGAAAATTCGGGCTGCTTCCCCCGGGGGAAGCGCGTCGCCGCGGTGCAGCGCCACCCAATACCTGTCCTAAAGTTTTTAAAATTTAGCTATATAAAACTTAGATATGGTAGCGACAGCACCTTGAATAAATATCCTGAGCGGATTCTCGGCCAGGGCTAGATAAATGAATCACCAGGGATGTTGAGAAGTTCAGCCAACGGCTAATCCTGCCAGAAGCCACAGGTTCAATGGTGTACAAGTCAGGTTTTAGGGCAAGGCCACCTGACCCAGCCGCTACGACAGAAACACTCTTAATGCCATCGAGAAAAACAGGACGTCAGTGCCCCAGGCTTTTTTCAGGTGCTTAGACCTTTCCAGATGACGGTAGACTTTCATGATCATAACCTATGGCAAAGTTCCAAAGGTTGCTGACGTCTTGCAAATCGGTGTATTGTGATATATGGGGATGTGAGGGATTTTCATTTTGACACACACACACACACACACACACACACACACACACACACACACACACACACCTCTCTCTCTCTCTCTCTCTCTCTCTCTCTCTCTCTCTGTGTGTGTGTGTGTGTGTGTGTGTGTGTGTGTGTGTGTGTGTGTGTGCTAGCTTGAAACACCCAGTCAACACATAGAGAGTTCCCGTCAACACTTCACTTCTTTCCTTCTCCCTGTTAGTCCTTATCGTCTTCCGTCTCCGCACTTCCCGACCCACAACAAAGAAAGCCATCACGGTGCCAAGAGGCTGAGTCTTATCTAGGAGTGATCTAGTCGGGGATGTACGTTACTACGAAGCGCAGCCCTGAAGGTTGTTTAGTAATGGTATCCACAGCATAATGAATCCAAATAATAAGTCAAAGATTCAAAGATTTTTTGTCATCACAAATTTGGCAAATTGTTTTCAGTAGCGAAACAAAACAAACGTGACAAACAAAACTTGAAGCGGATTCATGTATACACCTCTATCTCCCAACGCAAAAGCACACACACATACACTTTCCACACACATACACTTTCCACGCACAAGCACACACACACACACACATACACACACACACACACACACACACACACACACACACACATGCAAGCACCCACACTGTTTCATCTGTCATTCAGCAGTCTGATGGCCGACGGGTCAAAACTGAGTCTGCCTCTCCTGGTGTGTGAGCCGAGTAATAACTCTTTGGAAACCTCACATGCATGCAAAGCGCGGATAGCACGATCCGATGTGAACAAATGTTGTTTTGATGTTTATAGAGGTCTCAACTGTTGTTGTGGTTATTTTGTTTGCTTCGGGGATGGTCAATATTTCTAATGGCCTAAATGGACATAATTATATATATATATATGGCAATTTTTTCTCAAGTATGATTCATAAGAAATGAAGGGCTCATCACCCACCCACGCCTCCCACAACCCCTCCAACGAGGAAGACCCACGCCTTACCTAATACTGGCTTGAAGTGGCTTGTACTGGTGCGCAGTGGCCTGTTCTTTTTAACAAGTCTTCTCATATAGTGGACATGGAGTGGTCAGGCCGGGGCTCTCAAGAGTTAAAGACGGGGTAAGGAAAAAAAGGGGACCACAAATATTCCACCCCAGCAGGGAATCGAACTCACAACCCGAGCACTGAAACTCCGACGTTCAAGCTTTTGGCTAACCCTGCCCCCACCCTCAAAAAAAAAATCTTATTTAAAGTCTGCCGAGCAGCAAAAACAGTTTCAGACCACCAGCCCTTCGAAATCTCCTTTAACCCACAATGCCTTGGGTTCCCCCGATGTGTTTACGCCGAAACTTGCACTAATCGCGTACCGTCACGCGTGGAAAGGTGAGGAAAGCTGAAGCTTAGTTGTCTTGGTGACTGATTGGTGTCCGATCTAACGCCCTAGCTGTTTACTGCCGACAGGCTGTCTCGGACTCGACAGACACGCTGAAAGACAGTGATACGGCACGGCCAAACTCTGACATCACACGAAATCTCTCCACACACAAAAAAAAACACAAGATGTACAGGCATCTGGTTGGTTGTTTGCTTGCTTGGCTGTTTGGCTGGTTGGTTTATTGTTCATTTCTAACCACACAGAGGGGGGGGGGGGGGGGCTTTAAAGCCGGGACAATAAGGAGCAAAAAGTACACTTTTTTGTTTTACTCCAAGTGGGGATTCAAACCCACCAACTGTTGTTTTGCTTTGTTTTTAGCCTAGAATTGAAAGGGGTGAATGCTACCACTTCCTACGCTCGCATAATTATCGTTCCCAGCTGTTGTCCTGGTATCTATCATCACACCACTGACACACCTGGACAGTGACATCGTCCGTATTGCTGGCACTGACGGAGTCAACAGAAGCGTACTCCATGACGCGGCGACCACACTGAGCTCTCCTGTACGGTAACAACAGTTGCAGAATTTGAATATCGATCTCTCTCGCAAAGTGTAAACAACATTATATCGCATTAAGAGCTGTACTGATCAAGATAGAGTATTTCGAGCTCACACACGCCGGCCGCAGCACGAGCAAAACTGTTCCAAAACTTAACTTGGCCTGGCTAAGATGAAATTAGCCGGTTTAAGGCAACTTAAGATACAGCGATGGGACTGAGGACCTCGAAAGCATCAGTAAAACATTGCCGCAAGGACACGGCTGTCGAACAGCAGGGGAAAATCACGTGATTTACCGTCTTGTCCAATCATTTGAGGCGCTGCCCTCCGGAGCGTTACTAACTGAGCGTGAAAGGCTAACGCCGTGACCAGCACACATAACCCCTCTTAGGTCAGCTGTCTGGAATTAGTTTGGCTTTTCAATCTGACAACGTAAACATGAGTTTCTGGCTAAAGCTACAACGGGTCAAAATGTTCCTAAGATAAATCTCTCTCTCTCTCTCTCTCTCAAAACTTTTACTTTTGAAAAGTTTAATCATCATCACCATCTCTCTCTCTCTCTCTCTCTCTCTCTCTCTCTCTGCTCTCTCTCTCTCTCTCTCTCTCTCTCTCGGGCGTATGGACTGCTGAGCGTGGTTTGTTGGCCGACCTCACGATAAAATCTGCGTGTTACGACCTCGCGATGAAACATGGCTATTATTTTCCTCGCGTGCGAGGCCGTAGACTCTCGGAAGACCTTGCGGTGAAATCTTTGTGTCAGTTTTCGACCGTGACATGGCGATGGAACTTTTACTATTGAAAAGTTTAATTTAAGTTACCATGAAGTTTATTCATCACCATTATCATCATCATCATCATCATCATCATCAATCTCTCTCTCTCTCTCTCTCTCTCTCTCTCTCTCTCTCTCTCACACAGGACGTTAAACCCCCAAACACCCACCCCACCCACCCTCTCTCTCTCTCTCCTTCCCGTACAGTAGCGCCACATGCCCCAATGTCACCAGTTGTAACCAGAGGGGCTAGGCTGGAGGGGGGGGGGGTGTTCCTTTTTGTTCCTTTTGTTCTTGTTGGTGTGTGTGTGTGTGTGTGTGTGTGTGAAGCGAGAATAAACTGGGATATATTGTTGTACACACAAAGTGTCTACACGCAAAACAAGATAGTAAAGACCTGCATACACATACTTAGTAACATAAACCAAGAAAACGCACAGTTGGCAAGGACTGAGGCCAAAACAATCACGCACACGACTATTTAAAAATTCAAACTTGCCGGGTATAAACAAAGTGCAAACAAACCAAGCAAATCTGTAGCGTGTACATGTAACAGCCTGCGGTCACGAATGTGGATACTTGTATGGTAATTATCTTCTGCTTTGTGAAAATGATGATTGACCATGTATTGTGCATGTATAGCTCCCTCTTGTTACGGATAAAATATCCAAACAATAAAATATGTCGAAGTCGAAGTCTCTCTCTCTCTCTCTCTCTCTCTCTCTCTCTCTCTCTCTCTCTCTCTCTCTCTCTCTCTCTCTCTTCATAAACTTCAAACAAATTCTACACGATACGCTTATCTGACGATATATATAGAAATGTGTTACATACATGTTTTGCAATATTAGAGACGACTGTAAATTTCTTACTTGGCATACAGCCAGTATCATCAGCACATGCCACGTATGTTTTGATTTGTTTATCGTGTGTATTTTTCTCTCCTGTATTTCCCCTAGATAGTTTATACTCTTTTTTTTTAAACTTTTTTATTGTTTGTTTGTTTTGATTTTTTTCTCAATACCCTTTAATGTAGAATAGCAGGACAGCATGTAAGATAGGCAGCAATGCCTAAATGCTCTATCCTGAATAAAAAACGTTTCATCATCATCATCATCATCTCTCCCCTTCCCGTACAGTAGTGAAATGAAGTGTAAAGGATGATTTCACCATGTCAAATAAAAAAAATAGTGACACACTGCAAAAACAAGTACAACAGCCAGGGGGCTGGAAGGGGGAGCTACGTAACAGCTGCAAAGAAGTAACTGAAACTTGATGTTAGTCGGTCAGGTTTCGCCACCACCGACAACAAAAGTCCGCAAACACGCGCAGCTTTTTTTTCTTTTTTTCAGGGTAAGGGCCGCACCGCACGGTGGTTAATCCAAATAGTGGAGAGTGTTTCTGGTGCTGCTGGTTAAATTCAAACGTTTCAACGACAGTTACTCTCAGGTAACGTCACACGTCTGAAGTAAATATGTTTCTGTACCTCCTGGAAATGGCTGAAGACTTTTTGCAGCTGTGTGTGTGTAACGTGTATGTGACGTCTATTTCATGTGTATGTAATGTGTAATGTATTACTAGTAAATAGGCGCGGCTGGTGGAGTAGAACAAACTTTACGTTTCAAAATCCACGTCGCCCCACAGCCTTTGTGAATGTAGGACTGGATGAGGCGGGTGTGCTTTGGGGAATTTAACGTCCTTTCCGCCACGTATGACTGATACAAAGGCTGGGCAACGAGAAAAAAGGCCAGCACCAACAATTGGCCCCATCCGGGATTCGAACTCACGACCCGAGCACTGAAAGGGAACGTGCTTGTGCATGTCATAAGTACGTCTTGTTTATGTTCAAACTGTTTTTATGTACTTTCTCCAGTGCAACAAAATATATAAGTTTAAACCAAAGTGAATGTAAGAATTTGACTGCGGGGTTGTGAGTGAGTCAGATGAATGGGACTAACTCGAGAGCAATCATCGTCAAACACATTGGGAATGGAGGTAAGGGAAGGAAAGACAATGCCATCTTGTCTGACCCGCCTTGTGTGGTGAGAGAAAGGATCGACTGAATGCTTTGTTTTCTTTTAATCTTTTTTCGCACCTGATGCCCTCTCTGCCTGAGGGTCTAATTCGGCTAGCTGACCTTTGGGTCTACATTCTGCAGACGGTTCAAGGATACATCAAGACAAAAGTAATGTGTTTCGTTCTTTCTTCCTGGTACCCCTGTCACAGTTTTCTTCTTTTGCGTGCGTGCATGCGTGCGTGCGTGCGTGTGTGTGTGTGTGTGTGTGTGTGTGTGTGTGTGTGTGTGTGTGTGTGTGTGTGTGTGTGTGTGTGTGTGTGTGTGTGTGTGTGTTGTTCTGTTATTGTTTTCAGAAGGGATGAGGTCACCTGAACTGTTTGACTAGTGTATAGCGCATATGTTTTATCCAGGAAGCAGTTTAATAGATGGAGGCATACACTGACTAGAAAGGCAATATATACACATTCTGATAGATAGATAGGTAGGTCAAACAGACAGCCGGACGCATAGATAGATAGATAGATAAATAGATAGATAGATAGATAGATAGATAGATAGATAGATAGATAGATAGATAGATAGATAGATAGATAGATAGATAGATAAAGACAGTCAAGCAGACTGCCAGACATAGCTAGGTAGAGAGATAGATATACAGAGAGAGAGAGAGCGAGAGAGAGAGAGAGAGAGAGAGAGACAGACAGACAGACAGACAGACAGACAGATGCATACATGCAGGTAGACAGACAGAGAGATAACCATTGACATAATATGTTGGTGAAAGACTTAAAACTATCACTGGTTCTGGCCGAACAATGCTCAGGTGTTTGCATTTATATGAAGCAGACCGGAGGCAGAGTGAGACATTGCGTCACCACGATAGCGTCTCCATCGAGCTGCGCGTGCTTTTGCAAGTGGTCTTTGACTTTTTGTGATGAGTCACTATACCAAGAAGCTGAACCCTGCGGTTCCCATGATTAGTTTTCCATGAGCCAATCACAATGCCGCGTAACCTGGCGGAACAGTGCTGGTATGCACACGCCGGCGTGTGCGTCAGAGTGGAACAGGGTGCTTGTTATATTTGCGGCGAGTACCATGACTGCACCCACACTGTGTGTGTGTGTGTGTGTGTGTGTGTGTGTGTGTGTGTGTGTGTGTGTGTGTGTGTATGTCTGTTTTACCTACTGTCCCTTTCTTTCCCACAAACAAACCGAATTCCAGAAATTAACCAGAACTCTGTGTCAAATCACTGGGTTGTGAGTTACAAAATTGTAGATGCACTAATAAAATGGTAATGCTTACTAATTCCAGTCCCAAGACTGTGAGGACGGTGACACGTCATTTCAGCGCCACCATTTCAGCGCCAACAATTTAGCGCCACCATTTCAGCGCCGCGTCTTATCAGCGCCGTACAATTCGACGCCGTACATTTCAGCGCCATACGTTTCAGCCCGGGGGTGTGGGGTGTGTGTGGGGGGGGGGGGGCATTTGTTTACGTGGTTTAAGTGATGTGAGTGATGTGAGTGATCATTCATTTACCCCGTTGTGAGTTACAAATCGTGACTGATCATTCATACAACATCGAGTAAAACTACGTCAGCATCCGTTCATTACTCTGAAAGGATGGCCGAAATTTACCAGAGTATAAGGGACTTGCATTTGCGTTCATGTTTTTGGCCAACTAGGCATGTTTTACAATGGAGAGACACCAAACGACCCATTTGGATTTTAGTGATATTAATGGACACCATGGGTTTCAGATAATTTGTCATTAAAGTTTAACTTGTTAAAAAAAATGTGATTAGCTAGTTTATGTGTTTAGCTAGTTCTCTCTCTCTCTCTCTCTCTCTCTCTGTCTCTCTCTCTCTCTCTCTCTCGCAAAGCCCCAACATATCTTCATCGACTATTTAGTTTCGAACATGATAAACAACATAACACAAGGAACAGTCTGCTCCCAGTGCCTCGTCCAAGGGTTGATATATATAAAAGTAGCCTGTCTTTCTCAGGGGCATCCATGTGGAACTCTTTACCACTGAGTATCCAAAACGTTTCCAAATTCATAAACTTCAAACAAATTCTACACGATACGCTTATCTGACGATATATATAGAAATGTATTACATACATGTTTTGCAATATTAGAGACGACTGTAAATTTCTTACTTGGCATACAGCCAGTATCATCAGCACATGCCACGTATGTTTTGATTTGTTTATCGTGTGTATTATTTTCTCCTGTATTTCCCCTAGATAGTTTATACTTTTTTTCTTTCTTTTTTTTAAAACTTTTTTATTGTTTGTTTGTTTGTTTTGATTTTTTTTTTCTCAATACCCTTTAATGTAGAATAGCAGGACAGCATGTAAGATAGGCAGCAATGCCTAAATGCTCTATCCTGAATAAAAAACGTTTCATCATCATCATCATCATCTCTCTCTCTCTCTCTCTCTCTCTCTCTCTCTCTCTCTCTCTCTCTCTCTCTCTCTCTCTAATCGTTTGGCGCTGAAATGTACGGCGCTGAAAACTCGTCGCGCTGAATTGGTGGCGCTGAAATGGTGGCGCTGAAGTGTCATGGAACCGTAAGGACACTGAGACGTAATTATCCATATTACGATCCAGTCTTTCCCCGGCCCATCGAGGCTCTCTCCTGACGGGAGCACAAGTAGAGAGACATCAGACGGCTCGGTTGTAGATGAGGTGGTGGATTCTTTGTGTCAGACGCCTCTTCAGCACATTACGTACGTTATGAAGTAGGTATTCTCTCGAGAACGTAGCTGATGCCTTGTAGATGTGGTATCTGTGAGAACATCTACAGATTCCTTCTCCCCCTCCCCCCCCCCATCCACCCATCCCCCACACCCACTTCAAACACACACACACACACACACACACACACACACACACACACACACACACACACACACGCGCGCGCGCGCGCCCATCCCCCACACCCACTTCAAACACACACACACACACACACACACACACACACACGCGCGCGCGCGCCTTTCCTCGTTCCTACCACGACCACCCACGTTCACCGTCCCTCAGTTCATCCACGTCAACCTCTTCTTCCCGCTCACCCCTCACTCCTTCCCACCCGGGCCCGCCCCTTTCCTTCACACCTCTTTCTTGTTTTGTGCTTACTGGAAACCAACCAGTCATCTTCGTAAAAAGAACCGGCGCCAGTCAAGGACACGATCCGGATGTCTTGACAGTCACGTGTTCATTCAGTTAAAAAAAAAAAAAAAGAAGATTTTTCTCCAGTGGACGCAGTGTCTCCTGCACTGAATAAGCCATGGCTACCATTGAAAGTCTTTCTGTAGGGAGAATTCTGTTTTGGAAAAGTTGCGCTCGAGACTGCCGCCCGAAATAGCCTAGCCTAGAGATTAGGAGAGCTCCGAACGAAACACAATGACGTTTGATGGGCATGCAAACAAGAAAAACTCAACCGTCTGTATACGACGCCCGCCATGTTTGTCGACTGTCGTCAGCGACACTGTCACCGGCTAATGCGTTTTTGCGTCGAACAGCTGTGAACACAAGCCTGTATGTGCATGCGTTTATGTATGTGTCTTCGTGGCGTGAGGATAGGCACCACAATTCATTCCGGCGGGCCGATCGTCAGGGGGTTCTCTCCGGGTACTCCGGCTTCCTCTCCCTCTGCTTTGGAAATGTTCAGCCCACCAAATTTGAAAAATAAATGCAATTCTAAATTCCGAAATTTAAATAGCTGAGCTGACCCTTCGCACCACGTGATTGTAATGTGTTTATGTCCAGTGTGTGAGAGAATGCGTGTGATTCACATGAGCGTGCGTGTTGGATTCAGTTCGCGGCGCTTTGAGCCGATTCATGAAATTGGGTAAAGCGCCTATACAATACTCATTATTATTAGTATTATTATGAAAGGAGCTCAGAACGATCTTTGAGCCTAAAAATGGTAGCAATGGGGCCTTGAAAATCTGACATTAGCTGCAGACAAGCAAAACATCATCATTCGTCTTTTACAAATCACACACACACACACACACACACACACACACACACACACACACACACACACAAGCGCAGGATCCCGTGACTATATTTCATTTGTGTCCGCAGACAGCGCTTACAGTCCGCATGGTAAATGCGTGGAACTCACTCCCAGAATCTTTCGTCTCTTCCCCTTACCCTAAACACCTTCAAAAGCAGGCTAGACAGAGTATGGCAACAATATCAGTTTGCCCAAGAATCAGACTAGTTCAAGGCTCCCCAACCCGCGCAGGTATCATCAGAGCAAAATCAGCAGGATGAAGACGTTTGCGAAGAGAGCAGCGAACGACTGATATTGTGACAGGCGACTAGCCTGACACAGTCGATTCTAGAAAGTAAAGTAAATACATCCATGCAGTTCTTCGGTTAAAAACCGCGAGGCACCGACTGTGTGGAATGCTTGGCACATCGTAGCGGGGATTACTTACCGTGTCTGCAGCATCTAATTTGCTTAAACGCTGCTCCTCCCAGCTAATTCCTTGTTGCCGGTGTTGCATGCTAAATACAATGCAGATGGCGTCTTTGCGCCAGCACACAACCACGCTAATTGAATCACTCACAAATCAGCATGCGAGGCTGTGCCAATAGGCGGAAATCTGGTTACAGACAGCTATTAATAAATCCTTTAGGAGGAACGTGTTTCACGTGCATGGAATAGAACATGTGCATGGAAACACACACACACACACACACACACACACACACACACACACACAGAGAGAGAGAGAGAAACAAACAAGACTGGTGACCATGTTGTTGTTTTTTTAAAGTAATTTATAATAATAATGATAAGAATAAGAACTGTGTGTTAAGTGGGCTCTTGACCCAATTTCTTGAATTGACTCAAAGCGCGCCCAACACGCACGCTCACGTGAATCACATACATCCTCTTACACACACTGGACATGAACACATTACAATCACGTGGTGCGAAGGGTCAGCTCCGCTATCTAAGTTTCGGAATTTAGAATTGTATTCATGTTCAAAGTTTGTGGGCTGGACATTTCCGAAGCAGTTTATGAGAAAATGCCAATGTCAAAGTTCAAGACCGGCACACTCTCTCTCTCTCTCTCTCTCTCTCTCTCTCTCTCTCACACACACACACACACACACACACGCGCGCGCACACGCACACACACACACACACACACACACACACACACACACACACACACATCACGATGACGACTACAATGACGTCAGGGGTAACACAGACTAACTTTGTTACACAAGTGAGCCAGTAATCCATGGATGCTGTTACCGAGGAAACTGTTTTTGCGGCGCTTTGAGCTGTAAGACCCCTCACAGTCAAGCTGAAATTGAAAGTCTTTTCTTGTGTAATACGTTCTGACAACGGCATTGAAAGCAGCGTGAGTTCAAGTTAAACCTATAAACACACACTCATCACCAAGATATAACGGCTTCGGTTCGTAACTCGTTCCAATTTCGGAAAATCTGCTCTATACTGCTCTATACCCATACTGCTCACTTCAAGTCCGAATATGCAGTAGAAAGAAAATGCCGAACTTTAAACCCACAACCGTGACAGTATTTTACCACTATCAATGATCTGGCCGAGACAGACCTTGCATAGCCGCGAAATCTTATATCTTGTATTGAGCCATACTGCTCACTCCAAGTCTGATATGCAATACAAAGAAAATGTTGAACTTCGAACTCACAACCGTGACAGTATTTTATCACCATAAAGCTGGTGGCGAGAAACCTTCCTTAGCCTCGAAATAGTCTTTGTTGCTTGCGCGACGTAAAGCACAAAATTATAGCCAAGTGGTTCTCAGTCTTTGTTCATCGCTCTGTGTTTTACCTGTGACGTAGTGTCTCGTCTGTCGTAATGGTCTGTCTGTCTGTGACGTAATGTCTGTGATGTAAATTCAGTGTGTGACGCAGTTTGACAATGTCTTTTTGGGACGTAGTGTTGCCAGCTTTCTGTTCACCACTAGAGGTCATCATATTGTACCTCGTATGAATGAGTTGAATAAAATGCCATTGCAAAATAACTAACTCACTCCTATAATTAAATACTGGGGTTTGTTTGTTTGTTTGTTTGTTTGTTTGTTTGTTTTAGCAGTTTTCTCGGTGTCTATCTTTTATATATATTTCTGCACGATGCATATCTGTTATTAATTACGTATTTTTCCCTCTATCTGAACTGCGTTGAAAAAAAAAGTGATCAAGGAGAGCGTTAAAGAGATGAAACTCTATAGGATCGTCTGACATTTAAGAATGGTGGGTCTCTTTGAATCGCTTCACGCAAACGGAAACCCAGTTTAAGATTTCCTGGAAGCAGTTGGCGTTAATTTCCGACAGTAACGACAGTTCGCCCAGGTCTCCTCTGTTGTAAGCATGTTGCCTCTCTAGATGCTACAATTTGAGACTGTTTAGTTCACCAAATGAGGTTTTCTCACACGTTTACGGTGGTCTCTTCAGCCAGATTTTGGTCGAACGGATTACCCACAGATAGGATTTTGACCATGGCCAGGTATGGGAGATCGGAGTTCCCGAAGCAAACTGTGCCATAGATACTTGTAAAATCTGTATGAATCAATGTGTCACGGAAAGTGCTTCTTGGCTATAGTGTATGAAGAGATAGGGAAGCCAGAGGGATGGCATTAAGTAATATCTGAGTTGAATTGTCAACACTTCAGTTGTTTGTCAAGTTTGTTTGACCTTAATGTTTAACCCTAGTTTACTTTTATATTTTATATCAAGATCTTTAATGGCTGTATTGTATTTTCCTCTTATCTGTGACAGAGCATCTTGTGAGGTCAAAGACGATTTTCTGTTTTTCAGATTCTCTTTTAAACAGACAATAAAGTATTTTGAATTGAATTGAATTACAAACAGCGTGTATTTTCACACGAGTGGCAAACTCTGTGCATGCAAGGACGTCAAACGTGCCTTTAAACCGACGGACGTTTGTCTTTCCATATACCCTCCATACATCCATATTAGCGGGTAATTAGCGGGCACACATCAGTAAATTGGTTCATCCATTAACCTGCTCGCCGGCCGTGGCTTTCTCCAGTTGGCACGCACACGGATTTTGCACTGGGGCGATCTGACATCAACTGGCCGAGGGTCAATAATTATTTTGCAAGAGCCAATCAGAATGGCGACGCTATACCTCTTCTGCATGTTATCAAACCCCTGCGTGTGTGCACGAACCTGTGAGAGATTTTTACTTGACGACGGAAATCCGTTTCGCGTGACTCGCCGAAACCGGTTTGTGATTAGGTGGGCCGGCGAGGAATTGTGACTCGATTTTTTGAGGATTGTTTTTCTCTCTCTCTCTCTCTCTCTCTCTCTCTCTCTCGGAAGGCGTGACGTGAAGTCTTGCTGATTTTTCTTGTACTGTAAAGAGACAGACACCCACGTTGTATCTCAACCCACTCAATTTCAGATCTACAGCAGCGTCACCCCTCATGTCGATTTGTCGCCTTGTGTTTTTTATCGGATATCCTCCCACTCGCAAGGGAATCGTGCTCTGACTTTCCTGTCCCCGTTTCCGGTGGGTCACCGCGACACGACAATATCGCCCCCCCCCCCCCCCCCCCCCCCCCCCCCCCCCCCCCCCCCCCCCCCCCCTCCCCGGCCCAAAAGCAACCCAGTTGTTGCCCGGATCAATTCGAAGGAACGGCGCAATCCCGACCCTAAACGAACCACGCGATCGCCAGACCGACCGAATAGAAGAGAGACAAAAAAAGGAAGAAAAAGAATCACGATAGCTCTGGTGCATAATTCCGGTTCAGCCTCTGGCTGGAATGAAATTACCGTTGGACCTTAGAGCAACTTCAGCCCACTCGAGTATGTTCCACTACCGCCGAGCCCCGCAGACGAGAGATGTTTACGAACTTTCCAGAGAAGAACAAGGATAAACGGTTCAGACTGAGGCGATACGAATACTGCGCAATACTGATGAATGCGACGATACGGTAAATGAAGCGGGATATTACGATGAGGGACCAACGATTTCAACGATAGAACGACAACTTCAATGAAGGAGAGGAGGATGGCGACAATAAAGACAACCGACGACGATGGCGACGACGATGATGGTGTTGGTGACGGTGGTGAAAAAGATGCACGTGTCTACATTCTGTAAGTGATTTTGAACAAAGGGTTATGGTGACGACAGCTGACGATGAGAATGATGTTTGTGACGCAGAAGAGTGTTAAAGTTTGATGGAACGCAACACACGACTGACGTCGACACAAATAGGGTTGACGAGAAGGGAGGCGTACACACATAGATGACGTAGAGCGTAGACGTACACACATAGAGTTGACGTACAGCATACACGTACACCCATAGAGTTGACGTAGAGCGTAGACGTACACACTGACATAGAGTTGACGTAGAGCGTACACGTATACACACATAGAGCTGACGTACAGCGTAGACTTACACTGACACATTGAGTTGAAGTAGAGCGTACACGTACACATATATAGAGATGACTGACGTAGAGCGTAGACGTACACATAGAGCTGACGTAGAGTGTAGACGTACACACATACAGCTGACGTAGAGCGTAGACGTACACACATTCAGCTGACGTAAAGCCGCGTAGACGTTCACATACAGAGCT
Source organism: Batillaria attramentaria (assembly GCA_018292915.2). Lineage (NCBI taxonomy): Eukaryota > Metazoa > Mollusca > Gastropoda > Batillariidae > Batillaria > Batillaria attramentaria. The sequence continues at coordinate 1,142,184 of JACVVK020000049.1, read as the reverse complement.
GACGTAGAGCGTAGACGTTCACATACACAGCTGACGTACGGCGTACACGTACACATAAATAGAGCTGACGTAGAGAGGAGACGTCGTAGAGCATACATAGACGCACTCACAAAGAAACGACATAGAGCATATACGTACTAAACAACTGCTTACTGGACGTCAAGCCGCCATGAAACAGCAAGAGAACACTGGCGATCTCGGAACAGACCGATTTGACCCAGCAAAGCGGCTTTAGAAAAGAGTTTTCAAAAGACTTCCACCAGTAACCGAAGACTGGTTTTCATTACCGTCGCTAAGCCATCGGAACCGTCGTACACAAATGTTTTTGCTGGAACGTGCACTGTAAGCAAACCGGGCGAGACGCCACAATTAACCTCCTGTCACTCAAGCAACCTCCTAATACTCCCCTCACTGTACGGCTTCAGAGGCTCGCATCTGCTAACCGTGTGAGCAGAAATTAGCAGGCAGCTACAGAAGCTCTTGATCCGACTGCTGGCTCAGCGAACTATTAGCCACAGCAGGGTTTAATGACCTTGTCCCACCGCTCTAAGTACAGGGTCAGTGATAAAAGATGTTGGGAATGGAAGGGCACCACGAGAAAGCGGAGGAGGAATGGGGGGTTGGGGGGGGAGGGTGGAGAGAGAGAGGGTGGGGTGGGTGTTTGGGAGTTTAACGTCCTTTTCCACCACGTAAGTGTGATATCAAAGACGAGGCAACGAGAAAAAGGCCAGCACAAATATTTGGCTCCAGCCGGGATTCGAACTCACGACCCGAGCATTGAGAGTCCAACGCTCTACCATTCAGCTATCCCGGCTCCCAGAGAGAGAGACAGACAGACAGACAGGGACGGCGACGGTTGTGTAGTTACTGCATTAACGTCATTCAATTTAGGCAACTCGCCAAGTCTGTGATATTTCACGTTTCAAATTCGACCAAAACTGACTTGATTTGGTCTCTCAGGACACGTTGCCTCCGACACAATGAGAGAAAAGAAAAAAAAATGAAATAAAAAAGAAAAAATTGGCTTATCGGAGAAAAAGAAAATTCTGAAAAATCAGAAGTGATGCGACAATAATGTGCATGTATCTATTTATCCACTGCCTGTTATCGATAAGGATAAATGAGATGTGGCCGACCTGTCAGTCTGTCTGGATTGAAAAGTGTTCGGTCTCTCCCACCCATAATCACCCCGTCTGACGGCCACCTCTGGTCATTATTGTCACAACTATAACGTTGCACAGAACTGAATAACTACCCAACTGGTTAGTAATTGCGCTCTACAATAATCTCCAGACGGACAGTTTCATCAGTGCACAACATCGTCACTAATCGGACCATTAGCCTACTGTCACCATTCAGCAGGGTAACATAGAGAGCTCTCTCACAGTCGATGAGAAGTGTTGTGTAAGCCTATTGTGGGCCTTAAGCAATCCTGCCGCTAAAACGGAAGGCAGCTGACGGCAAAACCCGTGTTGCTGTACATCTGTTGCTGGTTGTGCTAGCTCCAAGGGTATAAGCCAAGATGGGGGAGAGGTTTTCCGGTGTTGGTTCCGGCGATTCAAAAGTTGAGACGGCCATTGTTTTTAGGCAAAGTCACATGTTTGAAGTACTTGTGAGCATGCGCTCGTCCATAGACGAGTGTAACTTGAAAGTCTCAATACCGTATGAGAAGTGTACAACAGCGCGCTCGTGTGTGTGTGTGTGGGGGGGGGGGGGGGGGGTCAGGACAGGGGGGACAACGAGGAAAAAAAAAAGAAAAAAAAAAAGGCCAGCACAAATATTTGGCCCCAGCCGGGAATCGAATTCACGACACAACAGCGTGTGAAAAACTGTTCATCGAATGTGTTGAATTTGTGCACCTGAATCGGTCACTTGGGTCACAACATAGCATCTGACACCATTGTGGTGACTCTGGCCAGCATGTAAGTTGTTCTAGAAGTGTAACGCGTACTGAGCAGACGACGGTATTTGTTTTGCGGACTGAGGACCAGGTAGACGGCGCTGACTGGTGGCTATTTTTAAAAGATTTGTCAAGCACCAGTCTGCTCAGGAATGGACTGTTGGCTCAAAGAAAGTCAAATTTCTCTAACAGTAGAAGCCACAAAGTCACGAAAATGATCGCGATGGTCAGAATGAAACATCCTTCTATCTGGCAAACAACCTTAGACCTTAGACTCCTGCTGAGAGAGAGAGAGAGAGAGAGAGAGGTGGTGTGTGTGTGTGTGTGTGTGTGTGTGTGTGTGTGTGTGTGTGTGTGTGTGTGTGTGTGTGTGTGTGTGGAGGCCGTTCGCTCTATATAGTCTGTGATACATGTATACATAACTTATGAAATGTGTATTATAGTGATATGTATTATAGTGATGTATTGTTTTATGTTTTATGTCTCTCTTCTGAACTCTTTTATGTCCTGTTTGTATGTCACCGGCAGACATTTAATTTCCCGGAAGGGATTATAAAGTATTGATTGATTGATTGATTGATTGATTGATTGATTGATTGATTGATTGATTGATTGATTGATTGATTGATTGATTGATTGATTGATTGATTGAAAGCGGCAGTTTTCTATCTCAACGGCGTTACGAACATACAGGCTTTAAAGTTTTTTTTTTTTTTTTTTTTTTTCTGGTTAAAGAACAGTCCCTGTTTCACACCTGATAAACTAAAACAAAAACAATTCAGTGAATAGCTGCACTCAGTCGTTTGCTTGTTTGTTTTTCATTTTCAAATGTGCTTAGCACCCGAAAAATTCACGAATTTCATTTTGGCGTTGCGAAAGAAAAATGCAGTTGTTCACCAAAAAAACGGTTTGCTAACACACGTTACTACAATAACATCGTCAAAACGATTGAATCGAAGTAGCACCGCAAAATCTCCCCGCCATCTTGATTACCCCCTCCTGCACCCGCAGCTACACCCCCTCCTCTTCCCAACCCCCTCATTCCACCGTTAACTCGCCCCAGCTAAAAACCTATTGTGTAAATCAGACTAAAACGGCTTATGCCAGACCTAAGCAGGCCTCCCTCCCAACGGGAAAAGAACAAAGATTGTTGTAGCATCTGTTCCATATAGAGAAAGGACATTAAAGGGTATCTGTGGATTCTCTGACAGACCTTTTTCCCCTTCTCTTAATTTTCTGCCCTTTTTTTGTGCCTACCAGATAAAGCAGATATCCACGTCCTATTTGCCAATGCTGTGTTTTATCTCGTAAATAGACATGGTTTATCTCTGCGCCGAAGATTAGAATCATGAATACAGATTAACATCATGCATAAAGATGGCAACAGATGCTGCTCCTTGTTTATTTATGGTCCTGTTCTATTTTCCCATGTGGGATAAAGTGTATAAATTTATTACCTCTTGGAATAAACCTTAAAGATGCACCCAACACCTAGCATAAGCTGATCGTTTGTATAAACGTTTGTTAAAGAAAAAGACATTATCTGTAAGAAAAAAAAGTCAATTTACAGAACAAAACAAAACAAAAAATGTGTGCTTGTCGACTGATTCAGGTTTCCCTCTGCATAAAATACAGATTATTTATGTCTGAAATTATTATTCTTTAAAAGTTAAAGAAGTTGTTTCTGCATAAAATACATATTATTTGTAAGTCTGAAATCATTATTTATAAGTTAAAGAAGTTGTTTCTGCATAAGACACAGATTATTTGTCAGTCTGAAATCATTATTCAAAAGTTAAAGAAGTTGTTTCCCTTACGTGGAGTGTATCGGCAGGGGAACTCGGCTCCCAAAAGAAACTAAAAAGCTTACGTAACTTGTTCAACGGCCCTTTTGGTTCTTGGGCCGTGTATTTGTTCAGTAGCTGTTTAGTCTCAAGCCTGAAGTGAAATCCACAGCCGCTCGGAGTCAGAATCGAAGAAAACACTCACACTGAAAGTGAAATTGGAAATTTGCCATTTTGCTCGGGTTGTGTTTCTAACCTTGCGACTGAACTCGCATGATTTTAAGGCTGAGTAAATTTTACAATTTGCGGGTTTGTTTCGGAGAGACAAAGAATTGCTGTTATTGCATCTTGATGCGGGAGATCGTAGATGAACTGCTTAAGCTCATGCATGATAAAGTCATGTTTATGTCTATGTTTTTTCAGCAACCTCTCGGAGAGCCGGGTCAGCCGAATGATAGAGCGCTTGACTCTCAACTATGATGCTCGGGTCGTGAGTTCGAAAACCGGCTGGGGCCAAATGTTTGTACTGGTCTTTTTCTCGTTGCCCGGTCTTTCAGATCACCCTTACATGGCGGAAAACGGGCGTTAAACTCCCAAGCACCCAGCCATCCACCCTCCACGACCTCTCTCTCTCTCTCTCTCTCTCTCTCTCTCTGAAAGCTCATTTTGTCTGGCGGCTTCAAGGTTCAGTTCAAGCGAAGCCACACTGGAAATACTGATACAGCTCAATTCAAAAGGAAAAATAGAAACAAAAACAAAGGCAATAAAACCCCGAACAAAAGCAACTTAAACAGAAGATAGAAAGAAACTAAAAAAAAAAACAAAAAAAAAGACACCAAAAGTACCCAAAAATCACACACAAAAAAGAAACGGAAAGAGAAAGAAAAAAAAACCAGGCTCAGACAGCAGTAAGTAGACCTACTTATTCCCAGACCTATAGTTAAACCCTGTGTGGTCTAGCACCTATTCTCCCCAGGACCTCAGCAGGTGAGAAAGATGGCTTTCACAATCAGCACGTGTCTTATTAGCACTGCGTTGCTATTGATCTGGTCACACTGTGCACCTGTGAACATCGTTTGTTCGTCCCTGATCAACTTGTTGCTTTCACTGTCAGCACGTTTGGAGAGGGTTTCGGTGATTGCAAAGCTTGCGGCGGTACGTGTCGGCCGGAAGGCGGCGCGTGTGTCTGTCTGAAATCTATTTACCGGAATCGAGTAGAAAGTGGTGTGCGAAAGCTGCAAAAGTTCACGGCTTTGGAAGAAAATGTTGCATATCGATTCATGCAGGCAGAAAACCCACCATCTCCCTTACCACCACCTCTCTCACCACCCCCCCTCCACCCCCACCCCTTACGACCCCCCCCCCCCCACCCCCCCAAGAATAAAAAAATAAAATAAATAAATAACCTCAAAGTAGAACAGAACTGATTTTGAAGGGGTTTTCCTCTTTTTGGGGGGGAAGGGGGGGGGGAAGAGGATGGGGGTATACCGGATACTACTACTTAAATATTTGTGCTGGCCTTTTTCTCGCTGCCCCGTCTTTGATATCACCCTTATCTGATGAAAAAGGACGTTAAACTTCCAAACACCCAACCCCCCCCCCCCCCCCCCCATCGTCATCATCATCATCATTCGAAGCTTTCGAAGCTCTAAGAGTGTCTGCCAGATAGAAGGATTTTTCATTTGACCATCACGACCGTTTTCGTGACTTTGTGGTTCTTAAAGAAATACAACTTTCCTTGAGCCTACGGTCCGTTCCTGGACAGACTGGGACTCGACAAATCTTTTAAAAATAGTCACCAATCAGCGCCGTCTAGCTTGTCCTCAGTCCGCAACCAAATAACGTCGTCTGCTCAGTACGCGGTACACTTCTAGAACAACATTACGCCGGCCAGAGTCGCCACAATGGTTTCAGATGCTATGATGTGACGCAAGTGAATGATTCTGATACACTGCCCCGGCTGGGGCCAAGTATTTGTGCTGGCCTTTTCCTCGTTGCCCCGTCTTTGATATCACCCTTACGTGACGGAAAAGATGTCACGACCAGTTTTGCCTTCCATCTTCACACACGCACATAAAACCACTCGCTCCCATACCGCTCGAAACCACACAACACCAGACGCGGGAAACTCTCACAATACGATATGAAATCTTTGCCAGACGCTCAAACGCTTGACTATACATACATTTAACACAAACAATTGCGCAAGCACTTCCGTCTGTCGCGGAACGTGTCAGGCGACTCGATGGCAGCTACTGACTAATTACCAACATGAACTTTGGTTGACTTTACAACGTGAGTTAACAGTTTTAGTCCGTTATACTCAAAAACTATTCTGGTGGCCTGGTCTCTGACAGTTGGAGGAGTACGTTACAGAATGTATACGCCCTTTCTCCCGAAACTCCCAAACACCCACCCACCCACAACTAATGCCACTGATTAAGCTCACTCGCTGATAAGTATTCCAAACGATGTTGTTTGCCTGTCATGAAGTATTACAGATCCGTTGTCAAAACTTTCAAATCGTAGTGACACCATAAAAGCATCGCCTCCATTTTGATTAACCCCCTCACCGTGAAGCAAAATCTCAAGGACGCGGTTTCACTGACTGGCTGCAACCTGTTACGCCCGATAAATTCGCGTGTTCCACGACGATATGTCACGGATAAGAAGACCGGCGGCAACCTGTGAGGCTTGTCATTACTTAGAACTGCGGGTGGCAACAGCTGTCGCTATTGGTTCGTGTGACAACGCACCGCGCAGAGACAAGCTGGACATTTGTGCAGAGATTGTGTGGCCGGTGTCGCCATGGATCGATAATCCGTGACAGAAATCAAAACCAGAAAGCTGTGTCCGTATACAGAACTCTTTTTATCAACAGTTAAAGGGAACAATTGTGAAAGGTGCTGTTTCTACCACTACTCGGTTTTATGTAGAGAGACTTCTGTTTTTGGAAAAGTTGTCCTTGTGACTGCGCCCGTGCGCTCGATAAATCTTAGAGATAAGTAGAGATCCTAACGCAACACAATGACGTTTGATGGCCGTGCAAACTAGGAATACTCAGCTACAAGGTACGGCGTTGTTGTTGTTGTTGTTGTTGTTGTTGTTGTTGTTTTCCGTGTTCCTTGTGTGACATGCAGCCACAACATGTCTTTGCTCTAATTTTTCCGACTCGTGTTTGAGCCGTGTTCGCTATTTGTTCGGACTAAAGCGTCTCCCGTGTGACACCAACCTTAGTGGTGTAATGCTAGTCATCACTAAAACATCTAAGAACGATCTGTGAGCCTAACAATCTTAAGGGTGGGGTGGAAGTTAACGTCCTTTTCCACCACATATTGGTGATATCAAACACGGGGCAACGCTCAAAAAGCCAGCACAAATATTTGGGACCAGCCGGGCTAAAAATCTTCAAATTAGGGCCTTTAACGTCAAAGCTTACAGAGCACCTGGGTTAGTTTGCGTGGTACCATTAAAGGGAACGGGTGGGTGGGTGGGTGTTTGGGAGTTTAACGTCCTTTTCCACCACATAAGGGTGATATCAAAGACGGGGCAAACAGGGAAAAAAAAGGCCAGCACAAATATTTGGCCCCAGCCGGCGGGATTCGAACTCACGACCCGAGCATTGAGAGTCCAACGCTCTACCATTCTGCCACCCCGGCTCCCCATTAAAGGAAACGGAGTAACTTTTTCGTGCTCACAGATGGGCCTAGACCTGGGCCTCTGATGATGACGGAAGCATGATACCATTAACTCCTAAGAGCCCGAGCCCGGTTACCCCCCTGCTCACCATAATTATGATGACTGGGTTAAAAAGGACAAGCCACTGCACACCAGCAGAAGCCACTTCAAGCCACAAAATTACACAAGGTGTGGGCCTTCCCCGCTAGGCCCGAGACCGCTGCATGATAGTGGCTTGAAGTGGCATCTAGTGAATAACAACAATACTGTACGCCCGAACTGATTTTCAAGTACTCACTTACCCATCTGTTACTCACTAGAAACACACACAACCGGTTTTCCCAAGTGGTCCTTGAATTAATGTGTAGTCTATATAGGTACTTTCATACATAGCTAGTTCTGTTTTACTACAATGATTAAGCATCAAAGGGCATGCCAATCCTACTTTTTTCCTTTTTTTTTTAATTTGTACTGTGTAATTTTACACACACACACACACACACACACACACACACACACACACACACACGCGCGCGCGCGCGCGCGCGCGCGCGCGCGCACACGCACCATTACTTTAACAGATGTTACTGCAAAAATGTTGCTCAAAGAGCCACTGTAGATTATATCGGCCATGTTACTGTTGTTTTTTCCCCGTTTCTATACTCAATTTTTGTCGTGTGTTCTTTTAGGACTCAGAGCAAAAGACATGCTTCCAGAACCTTTACCAGAATAACAACACGGTTAATTCCCCATGAAAGAAATCGGTCATAACTGGATGTCTGGTCACAATAATCCGCTTAAAGAAAGCGGACCGCAGAATGTTAGTCTCGGCATAAACTGATGCGATTGCTGCTTTCTACTTCTAGAACTGGAGCACGGTAACGCAGATGGAAAATGTACCACTGAAAAGGTAGAGCACTACCATACTCCAGAAATATAGTTATACGCATCACTGAAGCATTTGCCATAGTGGTGGTAGTTTGTGTGCACAGACGTATTGAGGTAGGGCAAAATTGGCATTGATGAAGGATCCTGCACTTTGTGGGTGGTGGCTTGCGACCTGTTCAGTCGCTGCAACTGAGGATAGTATCGCAGCCGGCTGCAGATTCAAGTTTCCTGTTCAGCAAGCTGTCACATCCTCCATTGTTTTTGTCTGTCTCTAACCCCGAAAAGTGCATTGAGGTTTTCCGTTTAGTTTTGGGTTTGTTTTTGTTTTTATGTTGGAACTGGTTTTGTTGGGTTTTTTTTTTCTCCATTGTGGTTGTCAGTGTTTGGATTTTGTTGCTGTTTATTGTTGTCAGTTGTTGTTGTTGTTGTTGTTGTTGTTGTTGTTGTTTTCCTTCTTCAAGATTCGTCTCCTTGCACTTCTACACAAGAACCGTTTTTAAATTCTGGCACAAGCCTACGCAACACTGACATCATACACGGCAAAACTGAAACGAGGAAAAAGCATTAAGCTGATCGACTTACGGTGTGAAGGTGGGTGAAGGTTGGCTTACCCTTCTTCTCGTCGGCAGCAGCAGCAGCAGCAGTGAGGGAGAAGACAGAAGAAGTGTACTCCTCGGAACCACACAATACTCACACCGTCTGCGACTGATCTGACTTTGCTTCACGTCGACTACGCGCGCCTTCTCTGTGAACGTTTGGGCGGCCGGCGTGGAAGTAGCAGAGTACGGTACGCGCGCCGCCGTAAAATGTCATCCCCGAAAGGCCAAGCGCGGCAGAGTTCGCCACTCCCCTATCACCCGCCGTGAGAGGATACGATTTGTAGCGCCTCTGGTCGCTGCAGCCAACGCTGGTGGTGGTGTGGTGGTAGTTGTGGTGGTGATGATGACGATGGTAGTGGTAGTAAGTATAGTGGTGATGACAGTGGTAGTGTTGGTGCAGTTGTGGTGATGGTGGTGGTGGTAGTGGTGATGACAATGGTGGTGGTAGTGGTCGTAGTTGTAGTAGTAGTGATGACGATGGGGATGGCAGTTATACTAGTGATGACGATGGGGATGGTAGTGGTAGTTGTGATGACGATGGGGATGATTGTGGTGGCGGTAGTAATGATGATGGGGATGGTACGTAGTGATGACAATAGGGATGATTGTGGTAGTGGTGATGACGATTGTAGTGGTAGTGGAAGTAGTTGTGGTGGTGGTGACGACGATGGTGCACGTTGATGCCGTAGCAGTGATGACGGTGGTACGCGCTGATGTGGTAATAGTGATCGCAATGATGGTAGTAGTAGTAGTGGTAGTAGAGGATGACGATCGATGGTGTTAGTAGCGGTAGTGCATGATGTAATTTGGTTATGGTTGTGGTAGTGGTAAGGACGAGAGTGGTGGTAGTGGTAGTTGTTGTGGATAGTAGTGATGACGATGTTGGTGTTGGCGGTTGTGGTAGTAGTGATGACGCTGGCGATAGCGGTCGTGGTGGTGATGGTAGTGATGACGAGGATGATGGTGGTAATTTGGTAGTAGTTGTGGTAGTGGTGATGACAATTATGGTAGTAGAGGTAACAATTGTGGTAGAAGTTCTTATTGTGGTAGTGGCGATGGCGAGAGTGGTGGTTGTGGTAACAGTTTTTGTAGGAGTTTTGGTGGTAGAGATGACGATGGTGGTGGTAGGGGTAATAGTCGTGGTAGCAGTCGTTGTTGATGTGGAAGTGCCGATGACGCGACGGGTGGTAGTGGCAGTGGTCAGTAGCGGTAGTGGTGGAATGATGATGGCAGTGGCGCCGGCAGACTGGATGGCCAACCCACGCTGTTGCAGTCAGTCAGCTGAAGTTATTGCTGTCCGAATCTGTGATCAGACGCGGCGAGTGATAACGACTTGTTTGCTGTGCGATCGCCGGCTCCAGTACACGGGGATTAGTCGAGATAGCGGAATTTGTCCCCCTGCTGCTACCTCGATTAAAACGTTTCCTGGGTGATTCTCTCCGGAAAATCCAAATTTTTTTTTCTTTTGCAACATGAGTACGGTCGAGCGTCCATCGCAGAGATCACGTGATTTTTAGGTGTACAGCACGGGTGAGGGACAATGGCGTAGAGCTGGAGTGGGCACACGTTCTTACAATATAATGACGTGTTTGTGAAAGTTTGTTTTGATTGGCTGGTATTCGGCATCTTTCAAGAAAAATCTTAGTCAGAACCCACCTGTTTTCTGCCCATAACAACATTTGACTGTTCTGGTTTGCATCGTGTGTGTGTGTGTGTGTGTGTGTGTGTGTGTGTGTGTGGTTGCGCCCGTATGGCTTTGTAAATTTGTGTGTATATATATATATATTTCTTCCTAATCCTAACCCTAATTATTATCATTATTATTATTATCTACCTTTCATTCCGGCCGCTATTCACATTAATTTTGTCAATGGAAAAACTCCGTATTACCGATACCAGGATTTCTCTTCGTCGAGTTGAAAGTAAGGCTCATGATGACACACGGGAGAAGTTCTTGTTCCAGCAAACAAGGAAAACAGACCAAAACACGCTCCGAAAAAACTAAGGTAAAGGCATGTTGTGGCCGTATGTCACACGAGAAAAACAGAAAAATACACACCATGTTCGTTGTTTGTTTGGACTAAAAGCACTCTCGTGCGTTATCAGCCTGTCACGTGTTTCTGAAAGTTGTTTTCTGGTTGATGATAGGCCTCTATCTTCCGCCACTCACACTAATTTTGAAAATAGGAAAAACTCCGTGCTACCGTTTACTGGAATTCTGTTTGTCGATGTGAAAGTAAAGGGACAGTATATCAACTAGACAACAATGGTACTGCGTTACTGCCATGCGTGTTCAGATTTCAAACGTGTAGTTTTCCTTGAAAGAAGTCGTTGTTAGAACTTTAGAAATCGTAATAGCACGGGAAAAATCTCCGCCATCTTGATTTATCCCCGTGGCATGACGGTCGGTATCGCTGACGTTGCAAGTGTAGAGGTAGTTCGTATACTACAAACTCTATAGACTAGAGTTTCTGGCACACTATCGGCGATCATAGTGTTGCAGTGAAAATTTTGTACCAGCCGCCATCAGCAATGCACAGGAAAATGACACGGCGCATGACCGAAATCATGTACATGTACTCCAAAGTACAGTTCCCTTTTGTTGTCTCGGATTTCCCACACCTTTAGGATCCTATAATTGTCACAACTTTGACTCCAACCCAGTTTGCCACCCAGCCGACACAGTCAAAATCCCTGCCGCCCCACAATGCTGCAAACAGTCTTTGTGAATGTAGGAATCTGACTCAGTCAGGCCGGGGTCCTGAGTCAGATGAATGGGACTAGTGTACGGGTTGTTGCTGGAGATTGAATAGGAAGACTCAGAAGCTACAACAGGCAGAAACCACGCGATGCGCGCTGGTCAGTCAGTCCGTCCACTCACTCGCCCGTGTATATTTAGATTTACCAGAAACACCTACAGATACGCTGCCGAAGGTGCGTCACGCTGTTCCCGCATAATTATACGAGGGCGTGGGGTTAGAAATAATTGGCCTCCGTGGTCTGAAGGATGGGGATTGGGTGTGAGAGGTGGGATACTGGTTGGACGTGATCGACAGAACGCATCAGTCTTGCAGACTGGCGTATGGAGTGAGGGTATTGTACCTATTGTCGGCCATGGTTTGTGGGTGTATTCCATGTCCGTACCAGTGACTATATATCGCAGCAGCGACTGATTACCGACAGACTGACGTCAAAGCGGCTACCTATATGACGCAGTTGTCTCCGTGTTGACGAAAGTTTTCCCGCGATGACAATGTTATAAATATCATATTCATGACGATATTTGATAAGTAATTCCGTGACTGGACACTTGTATTGAGAAACATATGTAACTTGCGTCCAATTTCAACACAGTTTTGCAATTACACTAAGCCAAGCCTATGATGGCGTGGGCGTTGAAGTTGAAGGATTAATGTGTCACTGTCATCACAGATTTGAAAAAAAAAAAAAAGCGCTCACAACACAAACCATTGCGGCGATGAAATGAAAGTAATACGCCAATAGCATACTTAGCCTTTCAGCCTTATCGACCGGTAAGCCAGACACAGTTCTAGTTACCATATATCCATCAACGACCACAGTAACATTGTGCGTGTTTGCTAGCGGCAGAACTGAATTTACTGACATGCACAGTACCGGAGGGATTACTGCACAGTTATGAAACTCTCCATTTTAATTTGCAAGGATAAAAAGGTGTGTGTATTATTATTCATGGTAGCCTTGCGCCAGAGGACAACGGAAAAGACGCCAAAACAGGAAAAGAAGATGTTTCCGTCCTTGGTTAAGTTTGGCTTCTTCGGGGAAGTTTTTAGGCTACAACTTTCCACATAAGCTGACACGAAACATGCCTCCATTGCCAGCAGGCTTCAGTTAAGACAACCCGTAATGTGCAATATTAGCGCTAAAATTAGCGCTTAAAACACATCGTCTTGGGGGACACCGGCCAGTTTGTGATCCATTACTCAAACCATCCCCTGAGCTGCAATTTTTCTTTTCTTCGTTTTTTATAGTTTTTCTTTTTCTTTTCTTTTTCTTTTCTCTTCTTTTTTTATATTCTGTTGTCTTTTCTTTTTGTTTTCTTTCCGTTTCTTTTTTGTTTCCTTTTCGGCCTTCATTTGCGTCTTCCTTTTCTCAGATCGGGGCTCAGATTGCCACAATCTTTCTACACGCTAAGAGGGGCTTCAGAAGTGTTCTCGTGCGCGCGCGCGCGCGCGTGCGTGCGTGCATGCGTGCGTGTGTGTGTGTCTGACATCAGAGACACATTGTCTACACGCAGTATGGGCGATTCTGAGGTCTTAAAAGGGTTTACCTGAGCTCTCACATGACGAGCGGTTTATGTCAAAAGCATCACTGAAAGCTACCGCTGCCAGCATTTAAGCTGTTCATACATGTAGTTTGCGTTCGTGCAACAGCCAAAATATGGTGAGATTTGAGGAAAGTTCTCCTACAATCTTGATTACGACACCCCAAATTTCAAGCCACTCGGTCGAGTAGTTTTTAAGATTCACGTTCGGACACGATTACACACATTTCGATCTGCTCAAAACAATTCAAGGAACGTTTTGGAAACCGCGTAAAATAACTCAGCCATATAACACGACATGTTCGGTCTGTGTAGCGGTGCCATTTTTCTTCAATTCCTGTAAGTTTTACAAATCTTTCGTCTGGAGATGTTTCACCCAACTTAAAGAAATCTACCTGAACAATTCTAAATGTGACCCTCCACCACAAAATGAGTCGTCTTGTAACATGAACAAATAGCACAAGAAGACTCATTTCGTGGTGGAGGGTATAATGTCGTCAAGAAAGTAACACATTAAAAAAAATACCCTTCAGATTCACCCAACTCAAACTACAGACAAGAATGATTTCCGGAAAAAGTGCATACTACATTAAACAGAAAACGCAAGTGAAATAAAAAGACGATTGACACAAAATTTAATAAAGTTTAAAAGAGACCCAACAAATCTATGAATAAAAATAGGACCAAGCATAGAATAAGACACAAAGGAATAAAGACAATAACAAAGACAAGAAGATGGCCACCACCCCAATATGTTGTTTCCCTTCAGTGACCTGCTGTCGTCACAGTCGTGGTCGTTGTATGCAGCCCGCGCGCACACGTACGCAAGCTCTCTGACATCAAGCAAGCTGACATAAAGAAAGTACTGGAAACCCTTTCCGTGCCTCTTTCCGCTCGAAAAAACCCAAACACATGAGGTCGTATTAGCTCAGCTATCATTCAGCTATAAATATCAGACTTGTAGACATAATGACAGTTACATGTACTGTACAATACACACATTCAATATATAGATAAAGATGTCTTTATTCAAACCACTGCTACATCCTATCTCACAGTCCAAAGCAAAGCAAAAAAAAAAATTTTTAATTAAAATAAAAACATGCACAATGTATATACATATGCATTTTTTTTAAGCTACAGAAAGTTCACATTTATTTAGTCGGTTTGACTGAGCCCAAAATTAATGTCTGCGAGTAAAACTAGTTACTGATAAAACAGTTAGTCCCAATTCGCATAAGGGGAAATGCTACAACCATCATAACTTATTAAAACTATAATAAGATTACCTATGCAATTATGATTGATCAACCATTGACAGCTTATAAAGTGTTCCCTTGGTCGCAGCATTTGTTGATGTTGATGTTAATCCTTGCATGTTCCTTGATCCTGAATGATGCTACCGCTGTGGTGACCATCGACGACTGTGACGAAACACACACACAAAAAAAAACCAATCACTGTCAGTCATACCCTCAAAGCTATGCAATGATCACTTTACACTGCCGGATAAGGAAAGATGCACTGCAAATTACGAACACTGGTGAACACAAAACAGTCACTGTCAGTCTTACCGTCACAGCAATGATCACTTGTACACTACCTGATGAGAAAAGATACACTTCACATTACGAACATCTAACAATCATTGTCAGTCACCCCCACACCCATGCAATGATCACTTGAACACTACCTGGTGAGAAAACATACACTGCACTGCACTGGTGAAATACAAAACAGTCATTGTCAGTCATACCCTCACAGCCATGCCAGCCAAGCAATGATCACTTATACCTGATGAGAAAAGACACTGCACATTATGAACACTGGTGAAACAAAACAATCATTGTCAGTCATACCCTTGTACACTGCCTGATGACAAAAGACACTGCACAGTATGAACAGTGGAGAGGGGGAAAAAAAGAAGAAAATAGACACCATGTTAAAATAGTATTTTAATATCTGTTAAACTGATACATCACGGAATCTGTATAAATTCAAAATTTCTTTGATCAATCCCAGCAACGACGAAAAATGCGACTAGAAAATCATTTCCACTTGATGACATGTGTAAATCCTCAAATAACCTGAAGTGACTCGACGAAATGAAACTGATGTAACACCACCCTCCCAAAACGCCACAAATCATCCATGGCCTTCCTCACTTGGTGTGCAGTAAAATACAATGGTGATGTCCTCTGTTCAAATGCTGCTATGACTGAAGGTGGTGACCATGTTGTGATGATGGGCAACGTTACACAGCATACTTCTCTTTGGATCAGCGACTGTCACCCGCACTTGTGGACCCCTCTTCCAACTGTACTGAACAGGGAAAGGCTGCAGAACAGAACAGAAAAGTGGACAGGAGGTTTGCGGTGGACAGGAGGTTTGCCCGCAAAGTGCAAATCCTAGACGGCCATCTTTCACAGTCGTACAAAGCAAACATCGTGTACCGCAACAACGGCTATGGTGTCAATGGCAGAAGAGCAACTCAACTCACTGTGAACATGTATATCTTAGTGGGTAATCTCTGCCTCTGCTTTCTTTAAACCATGACAAGCAAAAGTTGTATGAACAGCAACAAAGGCCATGACATCAATGGACAAAAAGCAAACATTGTGTATAGCAGCAACGGCTATGATGTCAATGGGAGAAGAACAACGTATTCTCTGTGAACATGTATTTAAGAGTGGGTTCTATCTGTCTCCGCTTTCTTTAAACCATGACAAGCAAAAGTTGTACAAACAGCAACAAAGGCTATGACATCAACGGACAAAAAGCAAACATTGTGTATAGCAACAACGCCTATGATGCCAACTTAATTCATTGTGAACATGAATTTCTTAAGAGTGGGCTCTCTCTGCGTTCTGAAAGTCATGACACTAAAAGGTTGTACATACAGCAACAAAGACTATGACATCAATGGACAAAAAGCAACTAAAACTGTACCTGTACTTGGAACTCAGTTAAGACAAATTTTCATTGTATGTGCAGAATGTAGTTGATAGTAAGGATTATTATTATCATCTTGTACAAACATTATTTCTTCAGTCTGCGCTCCGAAAGCCGTGGCAGAAAAAAAAAAAAGAGAAAAGAACTTCAGTGACTAGCGGGAAGGGTTTGCCTACAGATGCAATTACCCAGACGGTCTATCTGTCACAGTAGTACAAAGCGAACATAGTACTGGCAACAAAGGCCATGACATCAAGAGAAGAACTGTAAATTAATCAATTAACTGCAAACATGTATTTCTTCAGACTGGGATTTACGTGCCATGACAAGCAAAAGCTGTATGTATTAACAATGGCTATGAAATCAATGGAAGAAGAGCAACTTAATTAGCAACGAACATGTATGTCTTCAGATTCGGCTTTCTGTTTTCTCAAAGTCATGACAAGGAACAGTTGTATATACAGCAACAAAGGCTAATACATCAGTGGAAAGAAAAGCAGCTTAAACTGTACCTGTACTGGGAACTCAATTAAAACATTTTTATTGTATACGCAAACTGTAATTGATAGCAAAGATAATTATCAACATTATTAACTGCGAACACGTATTTCTTCAGACCGGGGCTGTGAAAGCCATGAACAGCAAAATCAAAAAAAGCCATCTACACAGGCACATTTCCGGCACATTCTCTGAATTGTTCCTACAGCCCAAGTTGTTGTCTTTGGTGTTGGTAGTGGCTTTGTTTGTTTGTTTGTTTGTTTGTTTGTTTGTTTGTTTGTTTGTTTGTTTGTTTGTTTGTTTGGTTGGTTGGTTGGTTGGTTGGTTGGTTGGTTGAGCTTCGTATATACATCCCATTCCTAGCGTTTGTACACTTCAATATTTGCCTACAACACTCAATGCAATCGCCCACGGAACAATTACAGAAATATCGTGCATACCGGGCGTGACTGACATCATAACGTAGTACACGTTCACCTTAACCCAAGGGGCTGCATTCTCCGCTCAATATTATTACCTCCCTTATCTGCTAGAGACAGAACACATTTGTTTGGTGTTGTTAGCTTCACCGGGAACATATTTTTCAGAGATGCGTACTCGCAGATTGCTGCTGTCTGTCTGTGAGTTATGGATGGGGCGAGAGTGTCTGGGTGGCTGCTTTCTGATGGAGCCAATGGCGGTCTGCACTTAGCACACGACACCCGGCGGCCTTGGTGGCCAAGGGTGATGTGTGTGTGTGTGTGTGTGTGTGTGTGTGTGTGTGTGGCTAAGCCGCGCCAGAGATTTCTGCAGTCATAACTTTAAAATTGTCACTGTTGTCACATAGTATACTTGTGGTGACTGACAGATTCGTAGAGGACAAGAACATTAAACTCCCAATCAACCAACCAACCAGCCAACCACTGAGCCAGCCAGCCAGCTAGCCAACCCAGCCAACCAGTCAACCCGAATGACCGACTGACGTGCAGCCAGCTACTGAATTCTTACGACTCTTTCCAGTGAAAGACCTTTGCGTGTACTGACTGGGTTACAACACCTATGAAATTCCCTCACATGTTTTTTCCAGTGCTTGCCTACCTCGCTACAGGAAAAGAACAAAATCGTTGGAACGAATGCATATTCT
Source organism: Batillaria attramentaria (assembly GCA_018292915.2). Lineage (NCBI taxonomy): Eukaryota > Metazoa > Mollusca > Gastropoda > Batillariidae > Batillaria > Batillaria attramentaria. The sequence continues at coordinate 1,124,459 of JACVVK020000049.1, read as the reverse complement.
GGATTCTCAGCTCTTTCCGTACGCCCCGTCTGCCACAGCGGTATACGGGTCGAGAGAAAAGGGCAGCGAATGAGGAGACAACCCCAGCTTACACCCGTGATCTTTCGTCTGCCCTTACGAGCATCCGACCTGACCACCTGACGTGTACCGTGTTCAGGGTGGGTATACTCGCCCTTGCCTTGTGAAACGCTGTGCAGGCTGTGATACGTAGGTAAAACCACGCTAGCTAATTAGGCTTGTATCTGACAAAGTATACGCGTGTGAGGCATACTTTAAGCATCTACTGCACTCTAAGAGCTTGGCGCACCTACAGGTAGCAGGTAACGGCCCAAAAGCGGCGGGAAGTGGGCAAAATCTGACCGGCGAAATCTGAGAGATTTCGTTAATGTGCAAACTTCGATCGCGAGGCCGATCTGTCGAGGCCGACTCTGGTGGTCAAACGCATCCACACCGCACCATATACACTTCTCAAGATAGCTGATGGTTAAACAAGTAGCAATCAGCAGTTAACTTGCGGTATTCTTCTGAGCAAAAAAACGTACCTTTCAGGCTGGTGCTGTGCAGAAAAGATCGCTACAGAAGTTTGCACATTACCTACGACAAACGTCCCCCCCCCCCCTCCCTTTCCGAACTGTCGTCTTCATATCAATCTCTGGATACATCCTCCCCTCACGGTCCACGAGAAGTAAGTAACTACATTGTTCAGTTCGGCGACTTAGCGTCGATTACGTAGAGATCTAGATGGGATGGGGAGGGCCGCTGAATCTGGAATTCCATTATTATACAGACGGAGGTGGGGATAGTGTAATCGGAATTGTTAGGGTGGGGGGCACGAAGCGTAGTGGATCTAGTATCTTTAGTAAGCCTTCTCTCTGAAGAGAGAGAAAAAAGAAGACGAAAAACAAAAACAAAAAAAACACCGGCAACAATAACAACAAAACAGACAAAATAGCGAATTTGGAGAAACGACTTTATGGGATGGGGGCCATTCCTCCTCGTTCAATAGATGCTACCGCAGCTCCAGTAACACGTTTTTATTGTGCTGGTGATGAAGCATCAGCCTCTGCATTCATACCGGCCTTATCCGACTTGCCTAACCTGGCCATCCGCTAATCGACATCTAGCAGTAATTTGGGGAGCCGGGATAGCCGAATGGTAGAGCGTTGGACTCCCAATGCTCGGGTCGTGAGTTCGAATCCCGGCTGGGGCCACATATTTGTCCTGGCCTTTTTCTCGTTGCCCCGTCTTTGATATCACCCATACGTGGTGGAAAAGGACGTTAAACTCCCAAACACCCACCCACCCTAGCAGTAATTGTGATTGTGGGCTCAGTGGCTGATGACAAATCAGACGGGCGGTAACATTATTAGATGCATCCATGTTCTAAACTGTTTTCACAGTGGTTGGTGGTGAGGTTCTCCCAGCCAGACTTTACTCACTACCCCGGCATCCCCCCCCCCCCACACACACACACCTTCCCCGCCCCTCCCCCAACCCCAACCCCGACCCCCACCCCTGGTCCCCACCACTCCCTCAGGAGTCTGTCTCTCCGGTTCCCATTAACAGAAACGATTTTAACTGCACGCAGCCCGTGTATTATTCAGCTTTACTGGCGTTTGGTTGTGCCATGAGATCGGCCGTCGGTTCTGGAAATGGGAATTCTGATGGGCAGTTTGTTGCTCTCTGGGCGCTCCAGTTATGTTTATGACACGTGATACCTGGATAATTGCCGACGACAACATTGCCAGCGATAATCCGGAGTGTTTATTTGACACACTGTATAGTTGTAGCTGTGATCTTTCTCGCATTTATGCGGCCGCGTGTGTGCGGACCACCATAGCTGAATGATGTTGGCTAGACTTAGGAAAATAACAGAGTTTAGCGGAGTGTTTAAAAGCAGATTAAGCCAGAGACAAAAACGTATTCTGTGTATATCGCTGGTTATATCACATGCATACGGATCCAGTCAGTTAATGTCATCGACTGAGCCATATGGTGTCATGAGAGATCCCATCAGACGTTATCTACCTTTGGAATCCCTTGTCATGATACTGGGTGACTGAACGTGACTAGTTGCTTGACTCCAGGTCAAGGTCAATAAAGCTTGTGTGTTTGGAAATTTGATATGGACATATTCTCAGAATCTACAAACCGGAGGCATTAAACGCCTTTGATCTTACGTTCTGATAGATGCCACTCCCAGGCTCCATCACAACCCCACCGGTACAATACAATATAATATAATATAATATAATATAATATAATATAATATAATATAATATAATATATGCTGAGTGTTTAACTGCTATTAGGGAGAGGTTTTGACAGAGGGAAAGGAGAAAAACGCAGCTGGTTAACTCTTTCGTGACGGGACACTTTGATCAAAGGTACCACCACGCATCGCCCACTGTTCATCAAAATTGAATTCTCCGTTCATTTTTCACGAAGTACACAAATCAGTTGAATTGTCAAGCGTGTGTGTCTTGAGTGGGCTTGCTAGCCGAGAGGTGTGTTTACATGTAGTCAGCTTACTGCAGTGTCATGGAGGCAGGCCCTGCCACGGGCAGTGTTGAGGCAGCAGCAGTCACACTGAATAGAGTTAAAGGAGAGATGAGCTAAAGAGATGAGTCCTCAATCGCGTCCGTAATAATAAAAGAAAAGGAAAACCTACAGGAGCCGAGGGATGGTGGGCTAGGGACAGAAGACGTGCAGCTGATGGGACCTGGGGTGAGGATTTTCAAGTGGTCATCAGGTGCTTGGGGGGGGGATGTAAACGTTGCTATTTCCGTCTTGAACCGCGTTTCGGTTCTCGCGATTTCAACAACAAGACGACGCGTTGTTCAACCGCGCCCGCGACACATTAAAAGACTTTCCATGTCCGGCGATGACGTAGACAACCTTCGTCCCTCCATCCTCAGACAGAACGCGTTCGATCTGGTGCTGAGTGGGCCGTAAAGGGCGTAACCCGGGATACATTACTCCGGCTGATCTGATCAATGTCGTATAGTTTGGGCATAAGGTACGCAGGATACACGGCTGCCGGTTTGCATACAAACAAATAAAACAGGATACGAAGGGGTGCAACTGGTGTAGTGACCGTTTGTCCGTATTTGTCCTGTCAAACTGTTTCGTTCGGATCCCCGTGTCTATGTTCCCCGCGGTTCTGTGTTGGCGGTGTTCTACTGGAACACCGTGCAGAGCCCCAGCAACACAGGCACGTGGTAATATGGAAGTTACCCTGTCAGAATTGTACGACAGTGACCATATGAGCATCACGTTTATATGCACGGGAATGTTCGTGCGCGCAGATAAGCCGCATGCCCCAGAGTGCCACAAATCACGCGGACACACGATAAACAGAAATCAGAAAACCGCTAACATTTCTGTTTTGTTCTAGTAAACACCTCTCCTTTTTTTCTTATCTCTAACCGCGGGAGGAAAAAATACCGTTAGCTCTGCGATCTTCCTAGCTGAGGATGCTTTTATGTTGCACTGTTCGGGGATCTAAAAACGTTTTTCAGAGAACGGCATAAATATTTGCTGGCAGCGTCACAGCAGGCGTGTACGAAACTGCGGCTGAATTGGTTCAAAATGCATGCGGCTCTGGCTGTGAGCCTGGTGGAGTACTACAAGATGCCAATCTCTTACGTTTGTTTGAAACATGAGCTTTAGCTGTAATGGCCATTACTTTTTTCCGCATTGAGTATGTACAATCTCTCTCTCTCTCTCTCTCTCTCTCTCTCTCTCTCTCTCTCTCTCCCCCCCCCCCCCCGGCCCCGAGACTGACTAAATCGGCCCAGCGTTAGCTCCGGTGTATGAGTTGCTGAGCACGGTGGTTTGCTGGCCGACCTCACGTAACATCTGCGTATTGCGGCCTCGCGATGAAACATGACTATTATTTTCCTCGTCAGCATGCGAGGTCGTAGACCCTCGGATGACCTTACGATGAAATCTTTGTATCAGTTGTATGGCGATGAAACTATTAATTTTTTGTAAATTTGAAACTTCGCAGTGATAAATTTCGCCGTGACAGTGAGACTCAAGTGGGAGGTGGGAGGAATTTGGTCAGCATTGTTGAGTCTGCTTTCACTGTCTTTCAGGAGGTGTTGTTGATTCATTTCTGCGGAGAAAAGAATAGTGTTGAACCCAACTTGCCTCGCGTGTGTGTGTGTGTGTGTGTGTGTGTGTGTGTGTGTGCACGGTGTGTGTGTGTGCACATTGTGTGTGTGTGTGTGTGTGTGTGTGTGTGTGTGCGCGCGTGCGCAAGCACTGAAGCAAGCAAACGCCAACGTCTAATTTAGTTCCTGAAACATATGTTCACCCTGCAGCCTTGCAAAACGTGACGTTTGCAATATTTTTTTATATAGAGTGGGGCATTTTCTTTATTATTTTTTAATCGTGTTTTTGGAACTTTTTTACATACATACATGCATACATACATACATACATACATACATACATACATACATACATACATGCCAGTGTGCTTACCATGGCATGCATTTGTGCAAGCAAAAACTCAGTTTTGTCGTCGTAATCAAATTCTGAAAATTAAGACTTGTTCACTTCAACAATTTGCCCCCTGAACCCGCACAACCCGCACGACATGCCGTCCATTCTCCAAACGCTGACAAAACATAACACCAGTAACAATTAACTAAGCAATTCTCGGAATAACAAACGGAAACGGGAGTGCAGGCTTTGCTTACGCACTTTCCAGGGTTTCTCGTTTTCCGTCAGTAATTGGAAGCCTCTGGGTTCATTTGCTGTTGATGAACTGCTCTGTGTTTCAGGCAAACATAGCTTTTTGTCCGAGCTGCACTCGCTCGGCCGATGATCATTAGCCGCTAGTTCTGTAGGAGGGGAGTTTGTGTGAAGAGTTCAACTGGTCCGGGCACTGACCGCGATGCAGAGAGTGAAGGTACACTACTCAAAAGAAGTCTAGGACCACTTGCAAAAACATGCGTAACTCGTGAAAAAATATTTGAAATTGTCTGAAATTTTCTCAAAATTTATCTTGAACAATTGGCTTTAACATCCTCAAAATGCAATCAATTTCCATAATGGACTCTTCATGATCGAGCGATTATTCAAAGGCGACTGGATGGAATTTTAATATTCACATGACATAAAATGCAAGGAAAGACACTCAAAAAACAAGTCATTATCGAGTGGTCTCTACGCTCGGCAATACATTCAGTGGAATGACGTCCATATAAAGCCAGCCAGAGTCCTCAACATCCTTGGGAATGCCGTGCCACTGTAGATGCAGCAGCAACACCGGCTGTAACAGACGTTCCTTGTTAAGTCTTTTCTCTGACACAATCATTTCCAGACTTGTACACTGCTGTTGTGAGGTTCAGATTGAAGCTGGAATTGTCAGCGAACATCTCCTGTGAACTTCTGCTGCTTGGCCCACTAAACACGCCAGTCTTCACCAGGATTGCCGGGCGGCCATGTGGTTATGTGTCGGCCGGCTTCACCGCACGGAACTTGAGCTTGAGCTAGACGTCGGGCAAACGTTTTCAAAGGTCTGACTGGCTATGCTGGCGTTGGTGACTACCTAGGCTGCCTGCCGATTTGGTTTTCAGTGGTTGCTGTTGTTCTCAAAGCCCGGCTTGGCGGGAAATAAAAGTGTCCTTACTGGTGGATTTTGGTTCCTCTGTCTGAACACGTTCACGAAATATGACCATTTCAGAACAACATGTAGAATTGAAGATGGTCCTTGACATTTTTGGAATAATGTATTTGTTGTATGTCTGTGAATAGCCAGGGGTTTGTTAAATCTGGTTATTTACACGGAAATAATGATGTTAGTTTCTTCCTGATCATAGCGAACTTTGGCTGTCTCCCAGCTAGTGTTACGTGATGTTCTGTGACCCGCATGGACAGGAGATGGATGGAGGCACAATTTTTAACTCCCACCGGATGTGAGCATGCGAGACAGACTGACAGAAACAGAGCCCTGACTGACGGCCACATCCAACCCCACCCCCGGCCTCCGCCTCTCACCTCCCCCCGCCCCTACCCCCCGCACAAACACACACACACACACACACACACACATACACACACACACACACACACACACACACACACACACACACACAATCACACAATCACACACACATGAACATACGCACGCATGCAGCCCGTACACACTTTCTAATGTGTCAGGAGATATGTGATGACATTATACTTCTAATGTGTCAGGAGAGGTGTGATGACGTAGTACTTCTAACGTGTTAGGAGAGGTGTGATGACGTAGTACTTCTAACGTGTCAGGAGAGGTGTGATGACGTAGTACTCCTAACGTGTCAGGAGAGGTGTGATGACGTAGTACTCCTAACGTGTCAGGAGAGGTGTGATGACGTAGTACTTCTAACGTGTCAGGAGAGGTGTGATGACGTAGTACTTCTAACGTGTCAGGAGAGGTGTGATGACGTAGTACTCCTAACGTGTCAGGAGAGGTGTGATGACGTAGTACTCCTAACGTGTCAGGAGAGGTGTGATGACGTAGTACTTCTAACGTGTCAGGAGAGGTGTGATGACGTAGTACTTCTAACGTGTCAGGAGAGGTGTGATGACGTAATACTTCTAACGTGTCAGGAGAGGTGTGACTTCTAACGTGTCAGGAGAGATGTGATGACATAATACTTCTTCACTCACTCAGTGCGCACCCTTGTTGTCTCAAGTGATGAATCCAACCATTTCGCAGATTAGACACAAGCTTGGATGCGCCGCTGACGACGTGAACCGCGGCGCACTGGCTGCCATCAGTCTGACCATCCCTGTTGCTACTGCTGTAGAGCCACTGACATAGAGCGTGTTTTCAGCAGCAAGCGTCTGTATTTAGACTCGGTGTGAGTGATGTTCTGATCGCCCTAGGAGCCATAGAGATCGATTGCGGTTCGATAGTCTGGGCTCCCGTCTGTCTTCTCAAGCTTCCTCACGATCAA
>JACVVK020000049.1:1110000-1112500 GCA_018292915.2 Batillaria attramentaria | reverse complement strand
GTTCATTGACACCCACGGAGACAAGTGAAAGTCAGCTCTACCAAACATTGATCTGGTACCGTCGGCTTTTGTTTCGCAGAGAAGTGACTGCAGTTCACAGCGCCCCCTTTCTCGGTGGAGAGAAAAAAAAAGAGCAGCTTTCTTTTAGACCCAGTAAATCTTTATTCCCTGCCATTGTGAGCTTCATGCGTTTGACTGGCGCTTAACAAGGGATGTGTATGGTCGCGTTGACAGACTATTAAAGCGTGGCCGGCGTGCGTGCGATGTCTAAAAACTGGTGGCTGAAACGCGGCATGGTACATAACCGCTAGCAAAGAATAGCTTTTAGCTCGCGGGGAAAAAAAAACACCAAAAACGCCTTTCAGCTCATGCCAATCATCCGCCGGTATGGGGACTGTGAAAGTCCTGGGTCTAAAGGGAGCAATGTTCCAGACCCGTATAGCTTTAAATTGAAGCAGAAGTTTTCAATGATAGGCCTGGTCGTAAACAGCCATCACAGGTACCGGTTCGAAACTGGCTTACTGACGTCTGGAAAAAGGGCGTACGCTTCTATCAACTCCATGTCGCTTAGGCCCTTTTTTTCCAAATGACGATCCAGATTTATTTACTATCGAACGATATTTATGGTCTCTCTGCTTAGTACTCTCAGTAAGAACCTCCATAAAAAAAAGACTTGTTGTATAACCGTGTCCAAGGTTGCTGTATCCAAAAGGTATGAATATGCTTTTGGGTTCCCTAAGCCACAGAAAGTACGATTACAACCCTCACAACACACTTCAGTACAATGGTGTCTAAGGCCTGGTTGGCCTATGCTGACATACTGACTGCAGTGTGTATGGTATCCGTCGTGGTTACAGTATTTTGGTATAGGTGTACACGATGCACACAGTCCGTAACCCTGCTGGCCAAAGGACACAATTGCACGAGGGCTCAAAATAATCCCTATTAGCCTGACGCATCCTAGTCACCCCTCAATATGCTTCAATTTGCAAACAAAAATTACCATGTGCACACCATTCAAGGGCACGCACCTGACTGGAGTTTAAAAACAAAATGTATGTCTCCTCTCCGCTCAGGCCTCACTGGAGTAATACACGTCTACTTTGCTGTCTCTTTAGACCAGAGAGCCAGTTCACACGAATCCGCTTGCCTCACTTGTGCTCGACCTTTGTGCAAAGAGTCCCAGCTTCACTGGCAGTTGCCTCTTGTTGCGGCCGCCTGGCATGCACCTTGACCTACATAACACAAAAATCACGAAAATCACGCTTTTTCATGACAAACATCACTACAAACTGGCACACTCGCTAAACAGGGTACCTCAAATAAACACCAAACATGACTCCACGGTCAATTTGTGTCCTTACGCCTGCAAGCTTGTTGCAGCTCAGGTTGTCCTGCCTTCCTGTCGTTGTGCATTTTTAACAGTGTATTTGTGTCAACACAAAATGTTTTACCGCACACCAAGCACACGCATTCAGACAAAGCAAACAAAGTTTGTGACAAAAGCCAATTGTCGTTTTAATAAATCTAAAGCCGCGAAAATCTTACCTAGACAACGAAAAAACTGTGCATTGATAAGAAAATTAGCAACAGTAACCTGACAATCGAGTGGTTTAATTACCTTGCGTAAGGAAGAGCCTAGATGCACGTGTTCAAGTCGTGGAAAACCCTGAGGAAAAGTGGCAAAATAAACACTCTGACAGCTAAGCCAAAACAGATGTTGAGGAAGCTGTGAGGTGTCACGTGACTCTTAAGACCTGTATTACGTGACGGTTTTGCTGTAGAACTACACGTAACTGCATATTCGAGTTGAGAATTTACCATTTTTCTTCCAAATACGTGGTGGAAAAGGACGTTAAAGTCCCTAACATCCACCCACCCTTAATTTTCCAGGGTAGAGGTGATCGCTGGTTGTTCTGTTATTTGTTGATTATCGCTTCTTTGCAAGTTTAACTCCCTTTTCCAACTCATAAGGGTGATATTGTAGTCGTTTTCGCTACAAGATAGTGTCGGTCACGTTTGTTTGGATGTTGTGTGTGGCCCTTGAGGCCGCGGTGCAAGACAACACACGCGGCCAGACAAACAATCCACGCACACTAACGCACTCACAGTTCACCATACTGAAGACCAAGATGTTTTCCCATCTGTCCAGGTTTACTCTCCGAATGCACGCACATACATATACACACTAGCACACACACACACACACACACACACACACACACACACACACACACTTGCACACGCCCATTCACTCGTCATACACTCACGTCATACATCGTCACGCCAGCGGTGCCATGGTAATCACTGGCCATTTAATTGTAACGTAATTACGCTCGAGTTTGACGCTGTCATTGGTCAGCGCACGTCGTCAGTTGACAAATTTTGCCATTATCGGGCTTCAGTACCGCAGTGATCGCCTCGAAGTCAACAAACACAGACAGATCATTGCCTTAATGACGATAACAATATCAAAGACAGGGGAACGAGGAAAAAGGCA
>JACVVK020000049.1:1100000-1105000 GCA_018292915.2 Batillaria attramentaria | reverse complement strand
TGATACACGTGTTGCAATTCTCGCGTATCTCTTCGCGTGCTTCCCTTGTGAACGGGCTAGAGGCCCAACACAATAAAATTCATTCATTCACTCCTAAAACCCCTCTCTATGTAGATATCGTTCCTGGGCTACATGGTTAACGCTGTCTTTTCTTTCGCGTATAGATCTCAAGAGTACGGAAGTATCAGCACTTCGGGACTAGATACCAGACTGTACCTTTGTCTCTATGTGACACCACTCTCCAGCGACAAGGTTGTGTTTTACCAGGGACCAAAAGGTAACTTGCGATTCATTTCTTGTGTTTGGTGTCCGCTCTCTTTCTTTTCTCTTCGTCTTCTTCTTCTCCGCTGGTTATTGAGGTACGGTTCGGAAAAAAAAAGTTTTGCTCTTCCCGCTTTTTCAACTGTTACGAACTACTCGTACAAGATATTGATTTTACACGCACGCAAATGTTGGAAATCCAAAGTAACATACCCCTTTACAGTCATAATAATCGTTGTATCGGCGACTTCTAAAGTCAAGGATCGCTTGCAAAACCACGCATAACTCAATGAGGATGCTATGACGCATGCGAATAATGCATGTTGAAGTGGGTAAACAAATTAAACAGTGTCTGAAAAGCACAAGTATGCTGTGAGTTTGTTCAAGACTGGCCGTTGTGTGGCTTGCTGAATCATTCAAGATGTATACCACGGTGTCCCTGAAGTCCCCTTCACAGCGTAGTCGGAGTTTCTTTCAAGACAACTGTGAAGTTTGGTTGCTTCGTCCTAAAATGTTTACAAACAACCCTTTTTACAAAATACCCGGACTGGCGAAGTGATCCTTCTCTTTTTGTGGTGAGTGTAGTTATATTTTATCTCTGTTATCAATTAAAGATTACCAGCATTTCTGGGGTGACTATGTAATTCCATACCGCACAACGCCGACCCTTGCTGATGTCTGTGACCTTGACACCCCACTACCAGCCGACAGATTCAACCTCTTGCTCAAGACAGGTGGGTGCCTCTGTGCGCACGCGCGCGCGCACGTGTGTGTGTGTGTGTGTGTGTGTGTGTGTGTGTGTGTGTGTGTGTGTGTGTGTGTGTGTGTGTGTGTGTGTGTGTGTGTGTGCGTGTGTGTGTGTGTGAGAGAGAGAGAGAGAGAGTATCATGGGCCCCTGATTGCTTAACGTGCATAGCCTGACTTAATTCAAGTTTAGCTCTTAGGACAGAAAGAGTTTAAAGCTTTGATTAGTATTTTCCAACAACACCCAACAAAAAATCTACTTTGTATTCACCAAGCTGTGCCATCTTACTATTGATTAACCTTTCTGTTTGAAAACTAGATACCCTGACGTCACAGTCCAGCGCGTGCCCGGATGACCTTCTGGGCACGTTCAGGGGCGATGTCAATGGCACGTCATGCGGGATGGAGCTTGACGTCTGCACCACGGAGACCCGTCAGACGATTGTCTTCAACGATACCTCGTGCTCAGCAAACTCCTTTTTCGCGGGTATGCCACCACTCCCTACTGCAGTATAGGAACTAAACCGAAAAATCCACCTCAGCCGCACTGTCCATAACCCATGCTGTAAACAACAGCACGCGATTTTCGGTTTAGTCCCCAAGACTGTACTAGGGTACTTTCACATTTCAAGTAGACTGCTGTTCTAGGTGCTCACTGGAGACAGACAGGGGCCAAGGCCAGTAAATGTAATTGCTTGAGTAACGTACTTTGTGTCTTTTTCTTGTCCTTCTGAATAAGTACAAAGAATTCGAACATTGTTGTTGCAAACAATGACGATAATTTGAAAGATTGTGGTGATGAGGATGATGACTTTGTATGACGATATTTTTCAGCCAACCTCAACATGGACTGCTTGCATTCCTTGTCTGAGAATGACGTCACCTATTTGGTCACGTACACGCCCCAAAGCCCCAACGTCACATTCGCTTGTACAGTGGGTATTGTTCACTTAGTCTGAACGAAGGAACCTAGGGGTGTTTTATTAATGAATCATATTGATTATCATCTTCTTTCTTGCTTTCTTTATTAAAGGTGTTGTTCAGGGACGTCTCCCCTGACAAATTCTTCAATTTTTTTTAAGGAGGTTAACTTATTTTATAAAATATAGTCTCTCCATGTACATAGTCTTTCTTTGACCTCCGTGTTCTGTTTTTAAGTCCTGAAAGAAACTCATTTAAACCCATTAGATTTTTGATATATATTTACATCCTGTTTTATTGTATGCCCTTTTATTTGTAATGACCTGGCAGAAAGGGACCTCGCTTTGCCGCGAAATAGTTTTTGTAGCTTGCGCGGCGTAAAGAACTAAATAACTAACTAACTTGCTTTCTTTATTCGCGCGTGTGTGTGTGTGTGTGTGTGTGTGTGTGTGTGTGTGTGTGTGTGTGTGTGTGTGTGTGTGTGTGTGTGTGTGTGTGTGTTGATCTGTTTGTTGCGCTTTCTTTGTTTCTTTGTTTGTTGTCAGCATTTTTTAAATGTGTATTTGTCTGATTTTCCTCCAGATGTATGTAAAGCAAGGAGATGTACTGTACGTTAGACAGTATGAGGACGCATGTGAGAACTACCCTGTATCTCAAAATGACCCAACACCCGTTCAACCCGCACCTACCAACACCACATACGACTTTTCCCTGAGTCCGACAGGTAAGGGAAGGTGCAATAGATGATGATGGTGATGATGATGATGGTGGTGGTGGTGGTGGTGGTGGTGGTGGTGGTGGTGATGATGATGATGATGATGATGATGATGATGCGCACAGTCAATGTATAACGTATTACTTTTTTCAGCCATTTTTTTTTTTACTTTTTTTTGTCATTCTTTGTTTGTTTCGTTTTACTGGGTTTTTTTTATTATTTCTTTCTTTCTTTCTTTCTTTCTTTCTTTCTTTCTTTCTTTCTTTTCCCTCTTTCGGGTATTCTTGTTTTCTTCCATACTGGACTGACCTATCTACGTTGGTTTCTGTTTGTTTCGTTCTTTCTTCGTTCCTCAAGTTTTCTTGTAGGTTTTAAGAAGGAAATTTGACATGTCCAGACGTTTGTAGGCACGCCCACTGACTAAACCAAACCCTCCATGGCAACCGCACGGAGCGCACGCTTTTTCACCTTAGGCTGATCTCTTTGTCAGACACACAAGCTAACCCACAGGTGTGGGTTTGTTTGTCGGACTGCACGCGTCTCGTTCGCGCACTTTGATTGGCTAGCATGATCTGTCAATCAGGGACTGGCTACTTGTCAATTTAATCCACTGAACACGTCATGTGGACGAACTCGCAGTCTTGCATTAGACCACGCCCACGGGAACAAAATAATGTTAAAATTAATGTGTCCTGGTGGTACACATGTACAGTTTTCAATAGCTGACTGTCGTATGATTGCACCTGAATAAGTCAGGTCAGAACTCAGTGCAAAAAAAAACCCAAACAAAAATCCAATTCAAACCTGATGTGGCCAGCGTGCTGCGCGCCAGAGAACACGTGATTTTTCGCCGGCCTGAGTCCTGAACTGAATGTTGTTGTTTTTTTTTTCTGATGATGAAGTAGGACGTGGTATTGTCGCACTTTTTCCTATGTTTCCAATGGTGATCTGATCAAATTTGTCTTCTTCTTTGTTTCAGTGTTGTGTCGTAAGTATACATCAACATCGCCCCGCCTTTCCTTCACGTATGGTGTCGACGGCCTCAATTCTATCAGTTCAGGGCGTTTTCATCACACACGTAAAGGTTCTGTCCAAGCAGGGAAACGAGGGAAAAACCAGTATAAATGTTTGGCTCTGAGGCGGGATTCGAACTCACTACCCGAAATCTGCAGTCGTAATTGCACAGTATGGTAGTAATAGTGGCAATAGTAATAGTAGTAGTAGTAGTAGTACCCCACTCGGGGCAAAGAGTTTTTCCTTCTCGTATGTGGCACCGTTCATTCGGGTCGATCGTCGGGGGTTCTCTCCGGGTACTCCGGCTTCCTCCCTCTCTGCTTTGGAAATGTTCAGCCCAGAACATTTGAAAAATAAATGCAATTCTAAATTCCGAAACTTAAATAGCTGAGCTGACCCTTCGCACCACGTGATTGTAATATGTTTATGTCTAGTGTGTGAGAGAATGCGTGTGATTCACGTGAGGTTGCGTGTTGGGTTCAGTTTGGCGCTTTGAGCCGATTCGTGTAATTGGGTAAAGCGCCTATACAATGCTCATTAGTAGTAGTAGTAGTAGTAGTAGTAGTAGTAGCAGTAGTAGCAGAAATGGTAACGATAGTAGTAGGAGTAGTAGTACTTTCTGGTTCAGCGGATGATAGCCCTACACACCCACCCACTGTCAGTTGAGGCAAGCAAAGGTAAGCATACTCCCCCCCCCCCCACCCCCACCCCCCCCCCCCCCAAAAAAAAAAAAAAGAAAGAAAGAATAATAATAATGTAATTTGGTTTACACACCAAATTCTTCAATTGCCAAAGCAAGGCTCTGTTACTAGTGCCATCACTTGTTACAACAATTACAAGATTGTGCTTTTTACAGCTTTTCCCTGCACCTTACCCAGTTCGCTGGCCGGAAGTTGGGTCAGCAGCAGAAAAGGGGCGGTAACTTTCACGGACAAGGAAATGAGTGGTTTCTCCACGTGCGCTTCTGCCACTGATTGTCCCAGTACACCGGAAACACTAGAGTGCTACAGGACTGAGGGAACCAAATACCTCCTCAGGTGAATGCAAAGGGAGAAAGAAAAAGACAAAAAAAATATACAAAAAAAAGGAAAGAGCATCCACACTGGGAAATGCGTCCTACATTATTTATTTATTCATTTATTTATCATTTATTTATCATTTATTCATTCATTTACATGTATATTTATTTCTTTATTATTCACATATATTTGTTTATTATTTACATACATTTATTTATTATTTATTTATTTATCATTTATTTATTTATTTATCTACTTATTTACTTATTTATTTATTGTAAGTGTTCAGAATCTTCATTTCTGTCTTCAGGTGTCTTGTATTAGCT